>JAHWFP010261318.1:0-50017 GCA_023313725.1 Lithobius niger
AAAAGATTAAAAAAAAATTAGTAACCCCTATTACTGAGTAAGATGAGTGGAAGTGGTTTCTCCCTGTCCCTGACATTCAAGAAGGCAATGAATCTAGTAACCAGTTGACCTCCTCCAATGAAATGAGGCCCATTGGTGGGGGGTTACAAAGAAACTGAGATTCATATTTGTGCCAGTTGAAAGATGATCAGTAGAGAATCATAGAAAATTCGCCAGTTTTAAATAAAGTGAACTGAACTGTTTTGGCAAAGTGTGAACTGTACTATAAGTAATTTATATTGCCACGAAAATTTATTGCTGGTCCCTGTGCCCCTTACCATCCATTGATATTAAGGGTGTACTTAGAGTAACCGGGCCAGGACAGCCCCACCGTCGTCGACAGCGATCCGCTGACCAAGCGGTCCGCTGTCCAGAGCGAGTTTATGAGCCCCCCCCCTCACCGGGGGGGGGGGGGGGGGGCTCCTTCTCCTGGAACGTCTCCCACCGAGGACGCTCTGCATTCCACGGTCGTGTTGCTCGTTCCTCTTGTACTCATTCCTCCTGCTGCTTCACCGCATCCTGGCTCACGGGACTCTGGCCGATCCCTGCCAGGGATAGTGCATCCCCCAATGCAGCCACCTTCGTCCACTTTTCCTAAGTTTCTTCGTGAGTTCACTCATTGTGGAACGTTCCATCGGTTCAGACCCCATCAGCATTTTCAACAACCAATCCCCCTATTGCATCAATATTTCTAGGGGGATCGTCAAGCCCGCACCCACGGTTCTATACTCTGGCAGGGCTTTGGGCTTCTATCCTCCGGCAGGGCTTCCCAAGGTTTCAACGACGATTCTGCATTCCGACGTCTAGCCCCATGGGATGCTGTTGTCCTGGGCCGCTCAGTCCGTCGCCTCCAGTTCAGGTAGCCACTGACATGGTTCCTTCACCGTCACCGAACCTTCCCTGCCTGGAACGACCGTCTTCTGGTTCTTCCAACGATGACCAAGTTTCGCCAGGATTTTTGCCTCTCTTTCCACGTTCTTCTCTGTACATCTCTAAGACGCCTCTTCAGCTCGTACCTGGGATCACTCCGCTTCGTCGACCGATGACTTTGTTTCCTGATTCTTGCCCGGTCCCTTCTAGTCCTGTACGTCAGATTTGTCTCCGGTTCCTTAGAAGTTTGATGGAGGCCTCATTCCTTCATCATCCTACCTAGCAACTACACCACCGACCTCGACACCAGCCCGTTCCCGTCTGCATCGACAATCCGTGTCGCTTTTAACACTGGGGCTTCAACTACGGGACATAAAAAAAACGTGTATATCTACATCCACTTCGTTCTTTCGATGGCTGAACACTTCTCTTCCGAACGTACCTCACTACGCACAGAAAATGCTGCCCTCCGATCCTCGGTTGGTATGTTAGAGGATCGGAACTTGAATCTTTCATCGGAGGTGGTCTCTCTCTCCAACGATTCGGATGTGCCTCAATTCCGTTTTCGCGTGTTACACATGTACTATCATCTGCTGAAACATAACCTGCCGTGGTTATCCCCGCTTCCGTCATCACCTCCATGACAGGCCTACTACTCAGTCGGTCCCGTACCCGCCGCCTTCGTGGGGCCCCGGCGGCATTGCATCTACGTTCCTCACAGGACCCCCTTTCCTTTTCTGTGTCTCCATCCTTGTCGACAGTTCAGCGAGCCTATACAGCAGCTCCCTCCCCATCACCATCTCCTTACAACGATCCGTCGAACACGGCCTTACGCTATTTCACCCCAAGACCTTCACCTGTTTCATCTGCCGATCCTTCCGGGTCCGGTGTACTTCTCCCGACTGATGGTCTTCCTTCAGTTCTCCCGGGCTCTTCAATGCCTCCCGTTCCAAGGGAATGATCCGAGCCTTCGTCCACAGCTCCCCCACTGCGACCATCAGTGACCCAGGGGTTTTGACTACACCATGCCCGCTGTAATCTGCGTGGCAGTTGGCGGCCTCCGATCCAAGTTGCCAACCCCTCTCATCTTACTCAATCTGGCAGTTCGATGATGCTCCGTCTTTCGTTCCTGTCTTCGCCGGGATCATCCACCAACTCTAACCAGTCTACTAGAAACTTGCCATGTTCGCCATGCCGAAGATGGGCCAAAGGAGTCGCCCTGAGCTCCCACCTCCTACCATAGTGATCCCTTTTTTAACCCTTTTGTTCCTTCCAAATAACATGATGTGGGAGTGCGAAATAGCCGCTTCTCGCCCGTGAGGCAGTCCGTTCCTAATTCTTCATCATCGATCCAGGCTTAGGACCGTTCCTCCTCGCACGAGTCATCTTGTTTTTCCCCGAAAATTCACCACGCTCCCTCACCTTGCGATCCTTTCGGAGCCCTTTCTTTTACAACACGGTAATGTTACCGGCAAAGACAAGTGACGAACTCTAACAACTCCCTTGCTGTGGCACGGAACGTGTTACTGTTATCCATAATCATCCTTCATCCGATTCCACCGTCTGTCAGCAGCCGTTCGTGGCCCGTGTTCCTTCCGGGAGACTGGTTCTATCTACATCTCCGTGTCATGGGGACACTTTCCCCCGTTCCTGGACCAAGACTTCTCGTGCCATGTCGTTCTTCGTGTGGGATGGTGTGTCTGGCTCCTCTGGGCAGCGTCACGATTGACCTTGACCCTTCGATCTACATCCATCCCTCCTGTGCTATGCCACCATTGGCCGGCTGTGCGTCATCTTTCGCTAATCATCGAAACGTACCTCATCTTCACCTTCTAGCCGTCTGATGATCGTTCCTCGCCGTTCCACTCGTTCTTCTCCAACCATGGAGATACGGACTGATCTCCACCACTCGCCCTGTGCCATGCCCTGTTCCTGGATACGACGACCATTCCTCGGCCTTTGACAACCTGTCTGACAAGTGATCATTGTCTTTGTGCATCCACAAGTCCACTCTCCACGTTTGTCCGTACGGTCCCGGTCAACCGTTCATCACCTCCTCTGAGTTTCTGTCCAAGCCTCGCTTCCCGTCCTAAGGTAAATTGGCATCCGTTCCTTGCTTGCATCTCTACCTTCCGAACAGTTTCAAACCGTTTGTTGCTACCATGGCATCTGCTGGTCCTGTTACTCGCCTATGAAACTGAGGATCCTGGGTCCAGGTGAGGGATCCATTCGTTGGTTCCACCCGGACTTCGTCCGAGGGGCCGCCGGTATCGTAACGTGAGTACTTCGAACCTAGCCCACCTCCTTCAGTGATAAGGTCTGCTATAGAAATAAAAGGTAATGGATTTTTCATGGCAATAAAAACACTAAAATACTAGTGCCACCTGGTTAATTTTAGTTTCTTTGTTGCCAAAACATCTTAACCTGATAATTTAGCATTACATTCCTCGAATATGATGTTCCCCTGGAGGTTTCTTCTTCCGGTGCGCAGCCGCCTGCTTGCATACCCCCTGCTGCGCATGCACGCGGCAGTCCTCCCTTATAAAAGCGACAGCGGGCACGCTATCGGCATTCATTTTCCTCCAAAGGTGTCTACACGCCACCTCGCGCCGCTGTTCCCCGTACCTTTCGCAGGAAAACTGGATTCTACCCCGATGATGGCCGCCGCATCCGAAGTTCCCACTTCGCTCGCCGCTCCCTCTCATGCTCTCTTTCGTCCGTATTCTATCAGCTTCTCCCTCAGCAACCGCTGGATCTCCGCCCTCGACCTTGCCGCCGTTGGCCCGATCCCCGCCGCCACTGAAGCTCTCCAAGCTAGCGTCAATGCCTTCTCGGACTCTCCCTTGCAACCCGGCCAGCGCACCCCGCCGTCCGAACCCATGGATCTTTCGGCTCTACGACAAGATCTCCTACGGGCGAAGGACGTCTACCGTGAGGCCAAGAAGTCCCTTCAACGTGCCACAGCTTCCTGCTCCCCAGCCCGCAACACTCCCTTGGATCTCTCGTCCAATTCCTCCCGAATTGGCCGGAGCGTCTCCCGCAGCGAAGTCAGGCACATCGTCCAGGAAACGGTCCGTGTGATGCAAGACAACCCCATGCCGCCTCCCTCCTGCACGTCATCCACCCGACACGCCCGCACGCAAGCGTGGGTTGCTTCCAGCCACGGCTCAGACAAGCGCAGCTCAACGCCGCCCCCTGCCAATCCGAAGAGGCACAAGTCATCTTCTCCCTCTCGGCCACAAGCCCCTCCTTCAGCCGTACCCACGCCCGCCAGGAAGATCCACTTCCCGGATGATGCCACCGAAGAACAGGTCTTCCCGCTGGCCGCTCTTCTCAAGACGGTTGAAGAAACCATCCCTGATTGCTTTCTCTTCAAGCCCTCGCAGACGACCGACCGTGGGCTGCCATCAACCGTGGGCTGAAAACTGGGTTCGGCTTCGCCCTAAGAGACAAAGACGACAAACCTCGCAACCTTCTCGGCCAGTCCACCACGCTGCTCACCTGCCGTCTCCGCAACGAGGGCTCTCTACTCGGCAAAGGCGACCATCTCGTCCTCGACAAGGAACACCCTCCACCCAGGCCAGGCCGTGAAAGCAGCTTCTTTCGTCCGCTGGGCGACGGCGCCACGAACCCGAACAACTTTGCAACCTACCCGGAATGCGAATTCCTATGCAGTGAAGTGTAGATGGATTTCGGCACCGCCATTTCTATCCCGAAGAAAGCTGATATCCCCACTTTCGTCCTATACGACAATGACAAATGCCTTCGACTGAGTCTCCGGGCCGCCTCACAAGCCGACGTTCTCAACACTGCGGTAAACGCCCTCTGCGAGAAACTCTCCTCGGACGCAAGTCCCGAAGAACTACGCACTCTTTCGTCCCTGGTAATGCAGCTTTTTCAGAAGGCAAGCTTCGCCACGTACCACTCCATCAACTGGGCTACGAGAGCCCTTTTTAACAACACACTGCTCCTCCGGGACATCGCCCTTTCGTCCGCAAATAACCTCAACATCTCCACGATGCACCGTTTCCGCAACCAGCCTATTCATGAATCTGACACACTCTTCAGGGGCCTCATCCCAACTCTCGCTCCTCACCTGGACGACTGGGCCCTCAACAACCCGGACCCTCTCACATTGGTACAGAACAAAGACAAGACCATCTCCATACTAAACCATCTGGGCTTCGGCATAAACTACTCAAAATCCCGCCTAACACCAGCACAAATCTTCACCTTCCTAGGAGCCTCGTTCAACCTTCACTCAGCAAGGATCGCTCCCTCCCCGGAACGAATAGAAGATCTCCTTCTCCACGTCCGTCACTTTCGGTCGAAAACACCCTCAGGAACTAAACTCACTCATCGGGAAGATGGATGCAATGGCAAACCTTGTGCCCTACGGCCGGTGGATGGTAAGACCTCTCCACCACCACCGCGTAGACAACCACGCAATCAATCAAGACCTTCCCGACAAGCATGTTCCTTTCGGTCCCAACTTCCCCCTAGACTCTCTTCTGTGGTGGTCCGACGTCACCAACCTCACGAAAACACAACCTCTTCACGAACCACTCCTCTTCACGGACGCTTCGAGGACCGGCTGGGGGGCCCACCTCGGCACACAAGAAACATCAGGCCTCTGGCCGTCAACCTGCACGGACCACATCAACTCCCTCGAGCTCCGAGCAATCTTACTCGCCCTGCGACATTTTCTCCCCAAGATCACGAACAAGACGGTACAAGTCCAGTCCGACAACACGTCCGCCCTTGCCTACATAAAAAAAGGAGGAGGAACGAAATCCAGATCTCTCCACCATCTAACATCGGAAATCTTCAACCTCTGCATCCCACACAACATCACACTCCTTCCTCTCCACATCCCAGGCAACAGGAATGTGATTGCCGACTCCCTATCACGACAGAATCCTCCAACGGGCGAATGGTGCCTCAAGAAATCCATCTGCGAATCTCTCTTCACCATTTGGGGCACCCCAATGATAGACCTGTTCGCCACGAGGCACAATGCCAGACTTCCCCTCTACATAAGCCCGATGCCGGACGAAACAGCAGTAGCAGTAGACGCCCTGACTTTCCCGTGGCAAAACCTGTTCGCCTACCTCTTCCCCCCCCTTCAAGCTGCTTCCACAAGTTCTTCTAAAGATCCAAGAAAGCCAAAGCCTGTTCCTACTCATAGCCCCCCTCTGGCCATCGGCAGCGTGGTTCCCACTTCTTCTGGATCTACTAGTCGACACTCCCATAAGTCTGCCCCTTCATCCAGATCTTCTGTCCCAACAGAAAGGAACAAAACTACATCCGAATCTACCAAACCTCAACCTACACGAGCGGCTACTATCATCAAACTCCTTAAAAAGGCTGGAATTCATCGAGAAGAGGCCGAACGCATCGCCTCAAAGGCAACCAGGGATTCCACTAACCGGATGTACGACAGCCACTGGTCCAAATGGATTCGTTGGTGTATCACAAAACAAGCTAATCCTATCAACCCACCTCTTCCAACCCTCCTGAACTTCTTTCGTGACCTGTTTAACATCGAGAAACTCAAAGGTTCTACAATACTTGTATACCGCTCAGCTTTAAACACCGTCTTCAAAGCCGCCAACAACACCAACCTACTCGATGACTACCGAATCTCAGCCCTTCTCCGCACATATGAAAACGAAAGACCTACTACCAGAAGATTAATAACTGACTGGGATCTTTCGCTCGTCCTCCAGTCCCTAATGGCCGAACCATATGAGCCCTTACAAGACACCTCCCTCCATCTCATGACCCGCAAGACGGTCTTCCTTGTCACCTTAGCCGCCAGCCTTCGCTGCTCCGAAATCCAGGCCCTATCAGCAGACCCCGCATACTGCATTTTCAGCCCCAACTTCTCTTCTGTCACTCTATACCCAAGGTCGACATTCAGAGCCAAGACACAAAAACCCTCAGAACCACCAAAACCAATCACCTTTCCAGCTCTTTCCACCCTAGTCGGAAACGAACCTGAACGACTTCTTTGTCCTGCCAGAGCATTACGCTTCTACCTAGCCCGCACACGTCACGAAGACATCCGCGGAGGAAGGAACCAACTCTTTCTCCCGGTCGACCCCCAATCCGGTGAAACATCAACAGCCATGATATCAAAATGGATTAAGAAAACAATCGAAGCAGCCTATGATGAAACTCCAGAGAGCATGAGAGTGACGGCGCACGAAGTGAGAGCCGTTTCCACATCATGGGCCCACCACAATGCCATCCCAATAGATGAAATCCTACCAGCTGCATCCTGGAGCCACCCAGAAGGAAGCAAGTCCCAAACAACGGTCCTTTTCAGGGCCACCAAATCCTACGAAAAAGACCAACCAATCCTGTTACCACCTGTTCTGAATAAAGTGCAAATTTTTTCTTTCAGATAAAAATTTTTTGGGGGAACGCCTGCTTGCACCCTGGGGCGCCCGCCAGGCCG
The DNA here is from genome assembly GCA_023313725.1 of Lithobius niger. Taxonomy (NCBI): domain Eukaryota; kingdom Metazoa; phylum Arthropoda; class Chilopoda; order Lithobiomorpha; family Lithobiidae; genus Lithobius; species Lithobius niger. Next base: position 7,373 of record JAHWFP010261318.1, read on the forward strand.
GTGCCCGCCACCAATCTTGACGAGGTCAACTGATAATGCTAAATTAGCAGGTTAAGATATTTTGGCAACAAAGAAAGAACATTTTGCCGGCCCCCAGCTGGCCGGCTAAAAATGGTTTCTTTGTGTCTAAAACATACTTAACCAAACTCCCGCCCTGCCTCCCCTCTCGAGTCACCGCCTGACATATTGAGAGTAAAATGAACGCCGATAGCGTGCCCGCTGTCGCTTTTATAAGGGAGGACTGCCGCGCGCATGCGCAGCAGGGGGTATGCAAGCAGGCGGCTGCGCACCGGAAGAAGAAACCTCTAGGGGAACATCTCATTCGAGGAATGTAATGCTAAATTATCAGGTTAAGTATGTTTTAGGCACAAAGAAACCATTTTTAGCCGGCCGGTTGGGGGCTGGCAAAATGTTCTTTTTGTTTGCCTTTACGAAAATATACATTACCTTATACCCACCCAAGCCTCCCCACGGATGGACTAGGTTCATGTGGGGTGGAAGAAAGATGCTGGGGGCTGCGTTCCACTTATGTAGCCGATCCTAGTTCCTGTCATGCGCAGTGAGTTACGAGACCTTCAGGGAAGCCAACTTTCAAGCTAGGGTTAATAGAGCTCCATGGGGGGGGGGGGGGGGTGCGATAGAAATAAAAGATAATGTATATTTTCGTAAAGGCAAACAAAAACTAAAATTAACCAGGTGGTCCTGATGTTTTAATGTTTTAATTACTTTGTTTCTTGACTATTTTTTCAGTTAATTGTATTTTTTTCTTAATACCAGGACACCACCATTAGTTCTTAAGCCAGAAGACTTGGACCAAAATGCATCAAGAAATTGGCGACCTCAGATTGGAATGGCACCGGCCAACAAAAGAGCTTATCTGGATAATTCGGGTCACAGAGCTCTAGGGTACATATTTAACAAAGTCTTGCCATTTTTTGTTGTTAAGACATGCTAATGCTGATCAGTAATAACCAGTCATGGGAAGTATAAATTGTTTCTCTCTGCTTTTCTACTTTTTTAAGTCATCATACACGGTCAGGATTTGGACAGTATAGCAATACGCCCCCTCCCCCACAACTCTCAGGTTCATACTCTAGGAACCAGTCGTATGGAGGCAGGCAAGGTAGGAGAAGATTTTCTTTTTCATCTTTTTACAACTTTAAGCGACTGTAGCTGCCTTAACTTTGTTGAGTTCCGTAACGATAGGCCTGAGATTCATTGAATCCTTGAAAACATTCTTTTGTTCTTGCTCCATTTGTTTAGGTCCTTTGAAATCCTTCACAAAGTTTGCATTGTGTGTTAGCATTAAGCCATTTTTTCCCTCTTCTGCTTTGGGCTGTGAAGTTTCAAGGATGTGAAGCCGTTATTAATGCTGATGAATAATGCACAATGGTTATTTACAAATAAACTAGGCGTATTTACAAATAAGCTAGACAGTGTGTTTAAGGTTGACAATTGGCTTTAATTGCTATCCACTGTTTCCTTTATTTGATGGCACATTGTCAAATCTGTAGAATCTTAACGCTGCAGAAATGAAATGTAAAGTCCCAACTCACTCAACTGGATTAATTGTTGGCAAATTTTCAATTTGTCTCTGGGAGCTTCTTCAGGTGTAAAATTTCCAAGTCTCCTACCTAACTACAGCAATAGGCCTTGAATCTATTACCACAGAACTGCAGCAACCACCACTCTACAATCTCGCCATAAGGTTTTTAGTGTTTCTCCTTCAAAGTACACAATGTGTTATTAGTCTAAACAAGAATCTATACAAGAACCTATAAATTATTGGTCTAAATAAGATTGTTTGGCCTGATGAAGATCCAAGACACTGATTTAAAATATGCCGGTGCATGTTACAGTTGAGTTGAAGTTACCATTTAATTTTGCACATTATGAAACTCACTGAAAAATGCCTATAGTTAGGCTGCTAAAAGTCACAAATAGACTTAAATCGCTGTAAATAATTTAAAGTAAATTGGAAAAAAATCCATAATCGAAAACCAAACACTAGAAATAACGCAGTATAGTAAGCCACCTTTATGCAAGTTTTATTCAGTGATGTGACCCAGATTCGAACCGGCGAACCAATGTATTGCCAGATCACTGCCAATACTGCCTTTACCAATATGGTTGTGATCTGGTGATAGGCCGATTCGAATTTAGGTTACGTAAGTGCATAAAGGTGGCTTAGTGTACTACGTTATTTCTAGTGTACGATTTTCGCTGATGGCTTATTTCCAATTTACGTGCTTAAAGTTAATTAAGTGGTTCTCGGAAGTAGTACTAAAAAAATTGATGGGGTGTGCAAGGCTTTTTTCACATTTTTATTTCCATTTTTCAGATGTAGGTGATGGCTTTTTTGTTTACCAAACCAAAATAAAGACTCCAGTAGCCTACATTTTGTAAAGAACAATGCGTATGTTTAAATGCCAGGTTTCATCCACCTTCAGAGTGAAAATGTTGCACATTGGGTAAAAGTCTTTCTTTAGATCCAAGATTTTAGTTGTGGCATGACTCTGAACGGTCCTTAGATTCGTTTCGAGTCTGTTGTCCATTCACTGATATGATCATCAGCTCTAGGAAGTGTTTGGTTAAAACGTTGACCGGAAAGTTTTTTTGTTTTTTGTGTGGACTGCAGGCTAAAAAATATGTTTCAAGTGCTGAGAAAGAATTCATGCGTGCACTCCAGAGAACCACTTAATTAACTGTTAACGGCCTTTATCTTATCTGATGTAGTGCACCAAATTGCTAACTAGTCTGGTTGTAAGGAAACCATGCGAAGGTAGGTAGTGATGGTACGTATGCTTTGCTATGTATGCTGTGCAGCTGCAATTTGGGTGCACATTGCGAGTTCCTAGATTGTGAGCACTAGGGCGGGACACATTTAATAAGACAGTGGAATGATAAAGGCAGAATACGGTAAAAATAATGAAATCTATTAAGTTATATCATTCAACACAGTGGTGAATTGGTGATAACCTGATTCTGGGTTCAAATGGCATTCGGGACATGTAATTTCTTTTACCACCCACACATTTCACAAAACTGTAAAATTTAAATAGCAGGTGTGTTCTATTCACCTATTTGCACTGAATAATGTTGTGCATTTTTACATTCTGTAGTTATCGACATTTTATAGCCAGTGAAGTATTTTACACATTGACTCATCTTGCGCTTACTAGCTATCATACATACTTTTCTTGGGTTTGTTATCAGTGGCATTGCCATTGGGTTACTTTCTGAATAATGCTACTCCAGTCAAGTACATTGTTCAGTACGCATGTGATGTCACAACTTTTTAGTCTTCTGTACAGCCGTACCGACTGAGAAGACTAATACAACGACTTTGTCCGTCCGTCGCTTTTTTCAACTTCGCAACGGTAGCAGATATTGACGACCATTGTTTATAACGTTAGATTCATTGTGAGAAGTTAGTTAAATAACATGGAAAATTAAAACATCATTACTTCCTTCTAGCTAATAGAATTCTTCGACATAACTAAAGTAATTAATAACATTTGATCGTTGATTTAAAATCCTAAGGTAACACTCAATAAAAACAAATGGATTTTAGCTTCGTTTAAAATAGTCTCGTGCATTGTTGCATGAATGAATAGGCTTACCATCAAACCAAATTCTCCATTAGGCCTATATCTGCTACTTACGAAATTAAAACTGTATTTTTTAAATTAGGCCTAAAATCATGTTACCATGGCAACGTCAAGTTGCTACGAGTCGATGTTGGCTTCATCAACAGCGTGTCTCTCGTCACTTCCCTACTACCACTGATCTATATAGGTTACGTTACGCGTTGTGTGCCTGTAGGCGCACTGTGTTGCAAAACTGAATAGGCTTACTGTACAATCCATATCTCCGTTAGCTACTGCTTAAGAAATTAGAACTGCTGGTTAAAATTAGGCCTAAAAGCTGACAATTATGCCTAAAATGTAAAATAGGCCTAAAAGCTAACACATTTTCAACCGACAATTGTGATGGCTTCTGCTTTTAGATTAGTATAATAGAAATAACTGTTGTAGTGCATGATAGAGGTGTGCGCCTCAACATTGGAAGTGGAGGAACTGTACAGAAGACCGGTGCGACTAGACAGTCGCTGTAGCTGCTTGTTTTAATAGCGTCACTCTTTGAGCGTTGCAGTGAACCTCCACCCTGTCTTGTGTGCTATCAGTTTTTATGCTTAAATCGGTTCAAAGAAACTGATTTAAAATGTGCCGATGCGTTTAATTGAGTTGAACTTGATATTTACTTTTGATTATGAAACAACAGGGTTAAAGTCCTCCTTAAACCTTTAACTGCTACGTTAATTTTATATCTCCACAAAAGTAGGGGTAACCTGGACTGGACTCGAACTAGCAACTTGAAGGAGCTCTTTAACGTGAGGCACACGCCTCTACCAACTCGGCCACGGGCCGTCTTTAGAGTTGGCTTGTTAAGGGAACCTAGTTTTATTATTTCTCCATTGTTGCCCATCTCGGTCATAGTATGGACTCTGTTTTTAATACTTAAACCTGTGCTAGTGTTTGGCTCGAGCATAGTACTTAAAAGGTTAACTTATTAACAGGACAGAAAGCAAAATGGGCTGATTAAGTGTTAACGGACGGATAAATATTTACTGGTAGATAAGTAGGTAGAAATAGTAAACCTGTTTCCATTTCCTTTTGTATCTAAATGTCAGACTGCCTGGGCTAGAATCCAACGCTTGACCTCTGAGACCAAAGGCCGAAGCCCCACCGCACATGTATACTAACACGGCCTTTAAAAAGAAACGGCCATAGGCAGCATTTAACATGGACACACATAATTATTTCAGAAGCACACACACAAAATCGCCACTTGTACACACAGTACAGTACTTAGTCGCGTATACATATAGCAAACACTTCACTTGTGGGATTCTTACTGCTGTACCTTCACACCACATGAATTTCACTTGTCTTGTTGGGGCATTGATATAAAGTATAAACAACTTAAAATTGGAATTTACTTCCGATTGAAAATGGGCATTTTACGTTGAGGTTTCGTAATCATAATGTTCAAAGTATTAAAGGTTTAACTCACTCAACTGGTTTAGCATGTCGGCGAGTTTTCGATCCTTTCCTCAGATCTTCTTTAGGCCTAATTAAAGTTTACACTATTTACACATATTCATGACGAATTTCTGGAGCACTACATCCCGTCCTCCTCTCCTTCTTTGCTCGTAGTGGTACATTTCGTCGTAGCAGTACATTTCGTCGACACAGGCCACCTTCCCGTCTTCCAGAACACTGAAATCCTTTTTAAAGAGAAGAAGCTCTACCCCAGACTAACCCTAGAATCCATCGCCATAGATCTCCAAAAACCAACCCCCTGCAATCTCACCAAAGGGGCCTTCAGAAACGTAAATGTACTCGTTCCCCACCACCTACAACGAAAACCCATCCCAGCACTGAAGCAAACCCAAGCCGGCCCAATCCCAACAGGGGCCATAAAACAATTAAATTCAAACTCGCAGAACGGCCACCACCAACTACTACGAGCAAAGAAGAAGGACGGGATGTAGTGCTCCAGAAATTCGTCACGAATATGTGTAAATAGTGTATGTAACTTTAATTAGGCCTGAAGAAGCTCCGAGGAAAGGATCGAAAATTCGCCAACGTGCAAAACCAGTTGAGTGAGTTAAACCTTTAATACTTTGAACATTATGATTACTTCCGACATTGTCTTTTTTAAGTTCGTTGTCTCCCCCCCCCCCCCCCACTCCCCACCCCACAATTTTTATTTTTATCTTGGGGCATGTAATGGGCTGAGCATACAAACCATGTGATTTGACAGAAGGGAACTGCGCGCAAGAATCATCATTGCTTTCGTTGTCAATTTTTTGTAGACATTTGTAATTAGGACAGAAATTTGTGGACACCCTGTGTGTTAGTTCTGGGAAAATAATTTAGTAATAATTAATTTGACAAGCTCTTTTTTGTTACTGGTTAGGGAGTGGATAGTTAAAAGAATTTCTTTGATAACATCCTTGAAATCATGTACAGTACCTGATAAATGTATCATAAATTTGATAGAACTTGGGTTTTACCCAAAGCACGGCACACGTCGAATTTGCTGACATTTTAGAATACATTTTGTGAATGTGACTACTTCATCATTTGTTGTATAGTTTATCGGCTGATTTAATGCCTTATTTAGTGGTCCATACGGCCTTAGTAGTTCTTTATTCGGGTAAGACCAAAAACTGTGTGCTGATTGTGGAAACTAAAGAGTTGCAATTTCTCAATTACCCATTAAGTCATAAGCTGCATAGACTTTGCCGCAAATTTCCAATTTGAATTCTCGTGGTGTAGAACACATGGTATAAGTTTTTTTACACTGTAATGGTGCAGTTACATATATGTAAGTATTTTCATTTTACTCCACCTGTACCTATTTGTAAGTTTCTGTGTGATAGACTGGTTTATATGGTGGCTGTTATGGATGCGTCCGATCCGCTTGAAACGTTTTTATTATGCTGAGAAAGGAAAGCTGTGCTACGATGAGGGGTATTCAGCATCGCTCACAAATATAAAAGTAGCCGTTTCATTTAGACAACAGCCTTATTTGAACCCACTACTTCCGAATCACTGCTCTGCCTCCAATGACGATGAACCTGTTGTCCCAAGGCATTGTGCGCTTCATTTTTCCATGCACATTTTAAAATTATACCCATCTTTTGTGTAGGGATCGACCGATACAGACAAATACCGATCCGATCCGATACCGATTTTCCCCTCACACGCCGATCCGATACACCGATACAGTTATACCGATACCGATTTAAAAAAAAATTAATGGGTCAGAAAGTCAAATGCATGCATACTTCATCATTATGAAACTGGTGTTCAAGAAAATTAAATTTCTAATTTTTTTTTCTCAGTGGTGGCAGATCCGCAAGTGTACCTTCGACTGTAAAATAAACCCAGCGTACACTGCAGATAGGCCTAATCCGAAGAAGCCCTGCCCTGAATCTGGCAATGCACACGTTGAATTCGCTAAGCTGCTGTGCAGATAATGTCGTGGGATACAGGCGATGCTATGGAGGAAAGGTTTCTCACAAGCTAGGTGGAGTAGCCAGCGCGCACAGAAGTTGGTCATATCGGCTAAAATATCGGTAAATAAACACCGATACAGATCCGATACCGATACACAAAAAATACCGATAATATCTGTAAATACCGATACCGATATTAATATCGGTCTATCCCTACTTTTGTGCCATTTAATTTTGACGCTTTTACATCGCGCAGGTCTTTGTAATAAACTAGAAAACAAAGTTTGAGTTATAAAAGCTACTTCAGTAATAATTTACCGTTTCATTCTGTAGCTAATTAAGATTAGTAAATTTGAGCTGCAGTCGACCATTTTTAGTCTTCCGTTCAGTGAAAGCTAGGTAGCAACGACTTTGTCCGTCCCTTAATGCCTTTTCAAACTATGGAACCGTAGCACATAGAGACAAACTGTTTTCTCCATTAGATTCAGCGTCCAAAAATTAGTTAAACAGAATGGAAAAAAAAAACACCGGAAGTATGAAGCAGAAGGACCCACAAGTAGCCGACAACTGAGACCATGATCTTTTGGAACAGTACCAGATTTCATCATTGGATTCAGCATTAAAAAAATTAGTTAAAGTGAATATAAAAACCGCAAGTATAAAGCGGAAGTGGCTCAAAAGTGACTGAAGTAACATAAGACCGCTTGTGACGAGGTAGTCGCTGCTCCTGCTTCTTTGAGATTAGTCTTAAGTTTACAGGAAGTATTGGTTAGGTTACCTATTTGCCTTCTGCCTTTGGATTGTTATTTATTTCTGGAGCGGTTTATGAAGTTCAGGCGGTGGGAACGAAAAACAATGTCTTGGGCGTTGCTCTTGAGGTATGGTTAGACGTGGCATTACTCTATTTTTCTGAATTAAGAAACAGTAATAAGTTATATGCCGACGAAAATATAAATTACCTGCAATTTCTAGCATTCCTTCTTCTTGTAATGCAATCTCTCCCCCATAGAAGGACTCTTAGGCCTATGCCTGTCAGCTCAGTAGCCTGGATGTGCACATGCGTGATCAACCTTCTATAACGTCGATCACCACTCGCCATTTGGCGAATGAAAATCAACAGTTGGCGACTTGGAATTTAGTCCTAAACGCCAAAACGGTGACTAGCAATAGAAAATTACGCTGAAATGGTGATATCTCGGGAACCGAACAAGCTAGAGACGAACGGTTTGCGGCGTTATGCTCAGGTTTACAAGGGCTATAAAACAGCCTTTTCTGCAACAGTAATGGGGTGAAAGAAAGTTTTACAACTCTATAAATGCATAAATTAGAAAAACCCTGCATTGTGCAAGATATTTTTGGTATTTGGCGAGTAAAAATTTTTAATGGCGAGTTCTGTTAAAGGTCTACTGGCCAAGTGGCGACTGCACCTGGAATGACATTCGAGAGGGTAGTGCGTGATGCACTCCTCCTATACAGGGTGCTCCATAAAAAAACTGACGAGCAAAATTGTTTCAAGTTTATACTCTTTTTTGTTAGCACCCACCAGAACCGGAAAAGGACTTTCAAAACTACCGGTTCTATTAGACATCATCTGACCCTTTACGGTTCTGGACGGTGCTAACAAAAAAGTTTGGATTTCAAAAAATGTTGCTCGTCAGTTTTTTATGGATCACTCTGTAAAAGCGTTGGCTTGAGACCTTGTCTCATCTTTCTTCTCTAGCCTCCGCGCTATGTGCTTGATCTCCCCAGCTTTGTGGACCCTTCGCATTGGCTCGACCACGCTGACACCCTTGGGATTCAACGTGCACTTCAGTCAACATTCTGGGTACGTCACATTTGAGGCAGATGCCTGCTTGCCACCTTAACTACCCTTTCGTCTTGACCACTCTTTTCAGACATTATGACCTCTCCTCCAGTCGTTGCGACTGCCGACCCTTCCTCTCGGTCGCCGGACTGTTCATCAGTGCGACCATCACCACCTGCCATTCGGGGAACGTCTCCTTCGCCATCGGGTGTTTCCGCTGATCCCTTCACACCATCTCCGACCTTGGTATCCTGACCAGTTGCTGGCTCTGCCCATGACCTTCATTCCCTGGAATACGTTGCATGGACTTTCGTCTGTGGCGCACGTTCACCAACGAACCATTCGGTCTCCACGTATTTCCCAACTCGCCCTCCATTCGTACCAATGCCCCAATCATTGTTACGATGCCCAACTTCCTTCCTCACTAGCGGAACCTTCTTCGACGACCAGATCTGAAATCTTCTTGACAGCGTTTTCCGGACATACCATGCAACCTGCCGACAAACTCGGACTCGTCCCTTCGTTCTCCGCCTTGAATCTCTTCGCTGGGCATGATCCTGCTCCGCGGCCATGATTTGTTCTCGTTCAGGCCTGCTCCCGCGATTCCTCTGTCACTACCCACCGGCTCGCCTTTCGACTGCAGCCATATGGCTGCCTTCACTCTTTTCCAGCGCCTTCCCCTTCGGTTCCTGCTCCTGAGGCTGGATCGACCTCGCTGCCTCCAGGATTCACTGCTGCTCCACACATGCCTCCTGACAAGCCCTGTCTACTTTGCTTACAGGCTGGCCCTTCGTCAATGCGTCCACCCTTGCCCTGTTCAGGACCTCTGGCTATTCTGTAATCCTTCGCCACCTACGATATTTCACCTGGCTTTCTGCCTCTTGAGCCACGTCCGCTTCCGGCTGCTTTCAGGGTCGTTCCCTCTTCATCCTGTTATGCCAGCGCCTACGTCACATCACCAAGAACAGCCTTCGTCACCGGTAGCTTCGACTTCTACTGCTTCCACCTTCGTTTCTTGCCCCGTGTCACCTTTACTCCAAGCAACCTTTAGGAATCCAGCCTAGTACTCCTTCAAACTGGTCCTTCATCCTCTTGTAACTACTCAGGGAATGGGCGAGAGGTTTCAAGTTCAAGAACTCAATTCCAATTCATTCCTTACTGTATGGCTAGGGGTCCATACACAGAGTACCACATATTAGGCATCAGCCAGAATTTATCCTTCTAACTGACCCTGTAGGCTCCAGAGGTTCTAACCGTTCAGTCAGAACCCCAAACACCAATTAGCTCGAGCTCCCGATTCTGTCCCGTTTTATACCCGCTCGGGCCGGGGCAGAACAACAGGCTCTTGCCTGAGGCAACAGGCAAACAGGCTCAATCCGGTTCCGACTGGATTCGCAGCGGACCCGTGCTGACACCTGGTGGCTGGCAGCAGTCCAATTCCTGAGTCTGCAGTAATTGGAAGGCTGGCAGGCCGCCACGAATGAGGCAAGCCGAACTACGAAGTGTAAGCTCCGTGAGTTGCGCTCTGCCGTTCATGTAAGCCCGTTACACTCTTAGGTTTTCATTCATTAAAGGCTTTTATGAAAAAAAAAAAAAACGAAACATCACCAGCAAAACAAAGCAAAGGACAGTCTTACAACGAAAACCGCTGTAAAGACCAATGCGGTTGTTGTGAACTGGCCATCAGCATATGATCTTTTCGTGCATGTAGTTACGACCCCTTAACCTAGCATGCCTCGCCTCCCTTCCACGCCGGCAGTAGCAGCTGTAACCATCCACTCGTTCGGATTACATGGCCACCATATAGGTCTCGGTCTCGACTTAAATACCCACGCATGCTCGTTCTCACAGTTTCTCCTTTGATAAACTGTACATTATTAAATTCTCTGGTGTCCCTTCGCACTTATCAAGAAGATCGATGGCTGCTTCTTCCGGCTTTCATCGGTTACATATTCCTTGTCTAAAAGATTCTCCTTCGTCTTATGCTTCCGCAATTCTATTTTTAATGCCTACGAACCAGATTAGGAACCAGCCTTCGCGCTGTTAACACAGTTTGTCTTTTTCGGGCATATGGCCTTGTAAACCTCCTGATTGAATTACGCACAAAAGGCAATAAATACACCATGCAATGTGCCTTCTGGCCAACGTTCACTGGATCCCTCACGATCATCCAAAAACACTGATTGGTTCTTTACCCTTCGTCTGGGGGACCCCCCCCCCCCTTCTTCTTCTTTAACATACAACACTTCCATACCTCCTATGCCCTTTCTTCGAAATCTGAGGTTGCCTGCCAGACCTTCCCTCAAACTTCCATCATTTGTCCTTCGTTCCCTCAGACGTTCGTCCTCACATGCCGACAAGTTGTTTTTCGTTGTCGGAAGTGCGTTTTTTCCCATAGTCCATCCTGCTTCGTCATTGTGCCAACAGGTGTCCTATGCCTCGGGCTGGGATTCACTCCGCTCTGTTGTGGCGGGAAACCGATTCAACCCCATCACTTTGCGTTTGTCCTCTTCACGTAATGGGTACTAGGGATCGGCTGGAACTTTAGAATTCAGATTCGACAAAATTTTTTGTATCTAGACGATTTTTCAATACCTTCGCTAATTTTGACCGATTTTCGATATTTCTACATACCATTCAAAGCATTTTTTCACCAACTTTCCAATGGAGCTAATTTCAAATGGCTAACACTCCACTACAAAACCTTGATTACTGAGCCTAAAGCACGAATCTTGATTTCTACTACGCCGCACGCTGTTTACATCGCTCCTCAAATAAAGAACTCGGTTCCCGGTTACCTCTACGGTTCCCGATTACCCTCCGATTACCTGGTTATGCTTAGAGCAAAGGGCACTCCCAAGGAAGGATCTTTGATCCACCCTCCACGCTCTGCCGCCCCGGCTCCCTTGACGCAACCGGCTTCTGAGACTCAACAGGTCATGGCGGATCATGAGCCTCTCGATTCCCTGTTATCACTGGAGAATCCCTTTCTTTCCAAACTCTCGGTTCCCCTCCATCCGCATGACACGGTTACTTCTCCGATTCCGTACACCCAACCTGCTCCGAAGCGGGACCTACGTTCCCTCCGCGAAGACCTTGCCTGTGCTAAGGAAACTTATGCCAGACTAAACTGCAAGTCAAAACTCGCAAAGCTGCTGCTAGGGCAGCATCTTCTCCTCCCCGCCTCATGCCACTGGACTTGTCTTCTCGTTAATCTCACAGCATTCGATCTGCTCCGCCATGTGCTAGCGGTCCCCTTTCTAATTCTAAGTGCACGACCTACGAAAACCAGCAGGTTCCCTCCAGGAACCTACGATCCCTTACTACGAAACTTGCTGTACAAAGCAACGTTATACAAGACTCTTCAGATTATGACTCGCAAAACGGTTGCTAAGCTACCTTCGTCTCACACACCACAGGTTTCTCCTTTCGACTTGTCTTATCGCTCCTCTCTGAGCTACCAATCCGCCCCTCTTCAAGTTAGCGGTCCACTTGCTAGTCTACAAGCTCATAGCCTTATGGACTCTCCACTTCGTACCTTCAAACGACAACGATCCACTGATGTCGGCACTTCACAAAGCACCTGATACTCCTACACCTCCGATTCATCTTGACACGATTCCTGCTCCCTTACAGGAGCTCCCGCCTCAAGAGGAGATCATTCACGAGTCCTGTTACTCTCCAGATCCTTCTTTCGTGGATCACGATCCCCACTTTGTGGTGTTCCTGATCTCTCTGCGATCTCTCTCTGTGAATTACTTAAACTGTCAGGGGAATCATTCCCGATTACCTCTTATACAACCCAGCGGAATAACATCCTCTGATACCTCATGCCAGAATCAAGATCGTGCCACAGGTTATGGATGCAGTCTTGGTGACCAACCTCCTCCCCAACCTCTGCTGCTAGGACAATCGACTACTTTCCTTACGAATGGCCGGTTCGCATTAAGGTGATTAAACGACCTCTCGCTCCCCAAAGGCCCGCCCCTTCACGAACCACGAACATTGCGATTCCCTTGGTTGTGCCACAGATTCCCGGTCCACTCAGCAACTGTTCACGGTTGTCTGTAATTGCGCCAACCATGACAAACAACACCACCTGCTGCACTCTTTCCTCCAGCCTCGGCCTTGTCTGAAGCCCTTATTCGTGTGGTTCACTTGTCAGCAAGAGACCAAGAAAACAATCGACGATGAGTGTCACCGTTCCCAACCTCTCCACCGTAGAGAGCGTATTACTACGCTCAGTCTCGTACTCGACGCTTCCACAATGCACCGTCAACCGCACAGTTTCGTTCTCCTACAATTCCCTCCTCTTCATCACGAGAACCTTCTCCCACAGTGACCGCATTGCTTGAAGCACCTGCTCCCTTGGTCCTTCCACGAACCGACCGACCACTAGATTACGTGGCTTCGCTGATACATCTTCTTTCTGTACTTTCCTCAGTACTTTGGTCATCTTTAACTCTCATCACCCAGTTCTTCTGAAGGATCAATTACCACCATGCACTTCCTTATGCAACGATTCCCTTCAACACCGACTCCCGGTTCCTTCCTGCTCCAGACCGTACAAACGACGTGACACCATGCGAATCACAATGCCTCACCCTACTAGTTCTATATGCATCATTCAAGTACCGTTCCTCAAGTTTCGTTGATTCTCCTTCCCAACATGGTAAACAGGTCTTACGAATTATTACTTGTTCTGCCTTGTCCCCCACAAGTTGTAAGACTCCTTACTGCGAAAAACTGTTATGTGTCTGCATCCACTCAGAAGACTGATTCCCATACAGTTCGCACCCTTAGCCTCCCACGTATACGATACATTCGATTCTGTACCTCTTCTTTCTTATGTTCCGTTGTGGGTATGGCTTAGGCCTTAAGGATGTCTTCTCCACGACTTGTTCCTTGGGGGTGCTGACTCGTAATGCGGGATACTCCAACCTAGCCCTCCTAGGTGACGAAGTCTGCTATAAAAACGGTAATGTATATTTTCATCGGCTATAAAAAGACTAAAATACCAAGGCCTGCACCTGGTTGATTTTAATTTTTATTGCCTAACTGAAAATATACATTGCCTTTCATCCCGCCCAGCCTTCTCTCCATGAACTAGGTTCTGGGTTCGGGAGAAATGACGTGGTTCGACTGACGCGGCGTGCTTATATAGACTGGCCCAAGCCCGTGCATGCGCAGAACTATTACGAGCCCAGCAGGGAAGCCAAACTTCTACGGAAAATAAGCTCAAAAGGGGGAAACTGCTATGAAAAAGGTAATGTATATGTTCAGTTAGGCAATAAAAAGTAAAATCAACCAGGTGCAGGCCCTGGTATTTTAGTCTTTTTAAGTGCAAAAATAAAGTGATTTGTCGGATGATGGTGATTTCGTAGCGTATCTAGCTACCAGGATACGGATCTTGCGTTTTCCTCTCTGGTAGCCAACCACTCTGACCCACTGGACTGTGCTTCCACACGTTGTGCGGTGTCCCCTGGGACTGGGATTTTTCTGGGACTTGAGTTATTTTTCCTTGTGCTTGGTGCATGCTCTGAAAGCCATCTGTTGATGCAAAAAAGATGAAAAATGGTTCTTTGTAAATAGAGCAATAATGATAACCAGCTAGCTGTAAATACTGACTGCAGTGGCGTGGGCGTGCGGCAATTCATTTGCATTGTGAACTGGCGCGAACACAACTCGGTCCAACCCCTTGACACACCCTAACCAATTAAATTTGCGGCACATTTAATAAACGATTGCACACTTGAAGGCAATTGAATTTGGTGGTGTGCTGAGCTGGCTGTGTCACGGCGAACTTGACAGAATGTTAACCTTAAGACGCTCGAAACGGCAGGAAGTGCCAGTTGCACCCTGCTTGCCATCGCTTTAAACTAGGACCCACGCGTTAGCATTGTTCATTTGATGCGTTGAATAATTTGGCCGTAATTGGAAAGGGCGCCACATTTCGCAGTACGTATCGTCAAATCACTGTCAAACGCAGATGATCCACTCGACCGGAGCTAACAAGCCCTTTGTTAAATGGGTCATCCTTTCTCTTCCGCTGATGGCACCATTCTACACATGATTAGCGCCGTTGTGGCAGTGCTTGCTTTGCTGTAGAATAATGTTTTAGATGTATTGAATTTGTTCTTCCAGTTAACTTCTCAAATTGTTAGAATCAAATTTATGTTTGGAACGAATGTCTGTCTGTTAAATTTACCTTTCTTTCGTGGATGTGTTTGTGTTTAGTCTAATTTTGGCGATATAATTGGCCAAGAAGCCATCCTAGTAGACTGCCAGTGTTGGCAAATATTTACCGTCCCGTCTTGTTGTGGTTGGCTTGTCGGCATGGACAGTCTTCAAAGTTGGCTTCTTTCTGTTTATTAAATTTATCAAGTAATTTGGAGAATTAAATTGAGAGTTTAGGAACTGGTTACTTGAAAGCCACCTAACTGGGCACGTACAAAATCAAAAAACCCAATGTAGTAATCGTGCTGTGAACGCTGTAATAGCCGTCATTCATACATACATCTGCAGTTTTTTATACTTGCATACATCTGAAATTTGTATGTCTGTGAGTATGAGAGTCAAACTAACATAGCGTAAACATGTGTACCATAGTGCAGTGGGGAAGTCTCCAACTTACAATACATAATAGCTTAAAATTAAACACTAGTTCGATGTTTTCATCGACGCACGTCGTAAAAAACAAAGTGTGAAGCAACTCCTCACATGCATGTATTTTTTTTGGGGGGGGGGGGGGGGGTTGTTCTTCCCTGCACATTTTTTTTGTGTGGTCATTAAATATTTTTTAGTCTTCAAATGCGGGAAGCACTCCCTTTACGGGCGCTAAATTTATTTTCTTCTGTGGCAACGCCCCCTGAAACCCCCCCCACGTCCATTCCCGACTATAAGCTACATCGAAAAATTATAATTTACACAAATTGAGTTTGGGAGAGATTTTTTTTTGGGGGGGGGGTGGCGGATGGGGATGGACACTAAATTAAAAAAATAAATAAAAATTGGTGCGTATTTGTTCAGTGTCTGTATGTGCAGGTGTCTTTGTCCGTGTGATTATTTTTTTTCCACTGCCTAAATTGTTGTGCGTATGTTTTCCGGTGCGTGATTATCCAGTGCCTATGTGTCCTACATCCGTTGTATTGGCATCATTAACCACGAACATAATCATTCCATTCTGCGATTTAAAAAAAAATACAGCTGTTGTGCTGTGCCATTTAATAAAGCAATCTGTCGCAGCTTGCCAAATTATTGAGATTTCATAACTTATTCATCTGTCTTTCTTTTAATTGTCGTAATGTTTCTATTTATTCGTTGGTGGTTCTTGAATTTATATTGACAGTTCCCGGAATTTTAAGTTAATAGGCATGTACAAACCCTGAAGTAAGCAGGGAATATTTTTTTCTGCTGTTTTAGGCCACGAAAAATAATGAATTACTTGTATTGCCGCTAACATTAGTACCTACCTACTACATAGCTGACACGTAGCTGATAGCGACAGACAGAAAGGGACCCAAAGTCTAATTGGGTCAACCCTTACCAGGTTGTTGACGTTCACATAAATACACTTCCGTATTTTGCAATAATGGATGCCTGCCCCAGCGGGAGTCCGGTGCGGCATACGCGCCTGTCATGATCGCTTTTCAACCAGATTTGATGGTGTTTTGACAAGCCACGCTTTGACCGTTGAAAGATGACCCCCGCCTTGAGGTATTGGTGTGGTCATTTAGTGGTCAAGGCAGCGGGAGTTCTTTGTGGGCTTCGTATGTTATTGAGAGATGGCTCTATTAGTCCATGCCAAGGATAGATCGTTTTGCAAAGGGATGGTTGCAGCGGCAACCCTGACTGACCACGAAATTGAGCTTGGATCTTGACAAAGGCTGGTGGACAATGTTAGCACAGTTTGTCTGTATGAAGGTTGTTAAACTGCGTAGCTCACCCTTGCTCAGTTTCTTGGGTGTTTGTGTTGGTTGCATAAATGTACACTGCTTGCGTGCCCAATGTATGAAAATGTATGCGTGCATGAATTTATTAAAATATTTTGTCGGTTCGTGAGTAGCAAGTTTTGCCCTGACCAACTCACCGACTGGGGTGGCTTAAGAACTGTTTATCAACAAATAATTATTTTTCTAGTCGACGCAATCGCATGCCTGTGATAGGGAAAAGAAAAATATCAGTGTGCAGTCAGTCCCGAATCCTGGAAGTGGCTTCATAAGGGTAACATGGCTTTTAGAATTTTTTGGGAGTGTTAGTAAAGCTCAAAAACGTAATTGGGAGCATATGCAGAGTTAAATTAACGAATGTATGGAAACTAGCATTCTAAACTACGGTTTGACGATCCACAGCATTCTATGAAACTTGGTATTGTGCAAGTCAATATTTAGAGCTAATTATTATTTATTAATTAGTACTCGTTAATTTGGTGATCGACAATTCAGTCCACGTTCATACAAGTTGACTTGTAAAGTCTTTCTTTTGCTTAATACTGCAAACATAAATGTATTCTATTCCACCCAATTAGTTTTAAGTTTAGCTGGAAATTACCTGGAGTTGGATTTAGGTTGAATTGGATGGAATTTGTTTAAGATGTATCCTGAATTCAGTGATTGGAATTGGATCAACCGGAAATCATAGCAATAAAATGATTTGTCAGAATGAGAAAAAAACACGGTAAATAAGTAAATGAAATGATTGATTAGAGTAGATTTGAAGTAATAAATACGACTGAGGAAAGTAATTGTATTGGCAGTTGGCAATCAATTGGTTGAAATGGAATTCGACTCAAGAATTCGAAATTGATCTGAATTGAGTTGCTTCTCAGAGGAAATTTGTTCGCAACGGAATTGACTTGGCTTGCCGTTTAATTGACGCATATCCGCTCTAGTGGAATTATGTTCATCACTGCTGGTATGTCCAAGTAACACATTAAAATGAAAGTGGTTGTCAGCGGTATTTTTCTCCGTTCTTGGGCAGTAAAATTTCTTCAAATTCTGTTTTCTTGGTGAAAAAATAACCGAGCCTTGCTGGCATCGATCTTCCGCTTAGTGCAGGGATGAGTGCACCTTGTAATTAATGAGAAAACAACATGGCGAGCTACTGCTGGTCGTCGAGATGAAACTCTGCCTCTTGACGGGGCCCAATTGATGGTGGAGAGGGATGGGGGTACAACGGCCAGCGATCAGGGCAATTAACAATTAATGAGCACCCTTCCGTTATTACCAGTAATATAGTAGTGTGCTTGAATGCATAACGAGGGTCTGCTTCAACCGCAAGGTTTGTGTTGGGGATGCGTTGCTCGTTATTCGTGCCGAGTCCTTTTGCCCTCGGTCATAACTTGTGACGCTTGTTTGTATTGATTTGCCCGGGGGTTAGTTGGTTAGGTGCGTTTGGAATGGGAAGCGTGTGTATTGGCTTCCCTACAGTGAACTATGAAATGTACACTAAAAATAGCACAGTACCTAAGTTAGGTTGGATTGGCGTTGTAGTATGTGTCTCGAAAAAGTTATTTGGTGTAATGGCATTACTGCCCCTCCACATCAACAAGCTTTCCAACTCATGCTTCGTAGCGGCGCGTATGCGCTACACTAACATTGTCGGCATTTCCACCAGCACGGCATGGCAGCATGACGTTCGGATTTCGGGCGGAATAATGCATGCAGTCATACCAAGCCGTACCATGTCATCTGGCCGCTGGTTGTCAAGCAGCTATCGTATCGCTAGCTGCTACATGGCATGCACTGTGCTCAAACATTATTGCGTGTAAAATCCGTGGGAGTCGCATGGCACAACACTTAACTTTATTCTGCACGAGATTACTACGTTGAATTGGGCACTTTTAAACAACACTAATTACGAAGGGCCTTCACATCATTATAAACGGGACAGAAAGCCAATTGGGTTCGATAAGTGTTAAATAAATACGGATGCAAGCCTATTTACGTTGCCTTTTGGACTTAATGTCAGACTGCCTGAGTGGGGCATCGAACCCACGACTTTTAAAACCAAAGGCTGGAGTCCTACCACTCAGCCATACTGACATGGCCAAAAGGAAACGTCCATAGGAAGCATTTAACATGCATACATATACATACAATCATACACTTTCCAATCTGCACTGGTGGGATGCTTGTTTGCACATCACACACCAAGTGAACAGAAAGGAACACACTTAAGCGTGAAATACGGTTGTAAACGGGACAGAAAGCCAGTTGGGCTCGATTAGGTGCGTGTTAAATGCTTCCTATGGACGTTTCCTTTTGGCCATATCAGTATAGCTGAGTGGTAGGACTCCGGCCTTTGGTCTCAAAGGTCGTGGGTTCGATTCCCCACTCAGGCAGTCTGACATTTAAGTCCAAAAGGCAACGTAAAGGTTTGCATCCGTATTTATTTACACATTCACATCATGTGTCTACTCTTCCTCAATTCTTCATGTAAAAACCTTACGGTAAAGAAACTGCATGCAACACCACAATTTCTAATGTCATTGTATAAAATTGTTGCTCCGAGACCATAATATCGAACACTGTCTAGTCTGTGCGATTTAAACTTTAGCTCAGTGACAGGCGGATTTAACACTTTTACAAGTTTTGCTGTCTAGGGTCTTCTATAGTTTTTTGCCCCCCTCCCCCCATATTTTAATTTTTTCCCCAGAACATTTTAAGGACGCCTGTTTTTTAACATGATTTTGCCGCCCTTGGCTATAGCCCCCTCTAAATACAGCACTCCTCAGAACACAAAACGTTAGTTCAATAAAACATTCTGTTCGTTTTTTCTTTAACTTGTAATAATCTTGTTTTCATTTGGAAAAGTCACGAAAATTAAATTTTCGAATTTTTCTTTGATTCCTGCACGATTTTGGTCAGTTGGCGTCTTATAGTCCTAGTTTGTCTTCAGTCAAATGGGAGGCTTACTACCTGCCTGAACTATTTTCTTTCCTTAATTTGGGGCAGAAAGTTATGTTTTAAAGTTATCAGTTTTCACCCACGGTCAATTCTTTTTGCTGATGATCCTCTAGCCGGTTCTTAATTTCTTTTCAGTTCCCATTTTTTCTCTCTACTTTCCGAACTTCAAATTGAGTGTAGTACCCGAGAGCCTGGCCTTACACTCAGCACTTGATCCGGAATTTCGAGTCAGACCCCGCGACTCTGTGACTCGAACGGACATGATTACGAAGTGGCCACAACAAAAGTCAGATTAAAATGAAGTGCGTGGTTTCATTGCAGATGAAAGGAACTTCTGTTTTTAAAGAAGTTAGGTTTCTTTGTCAGTAAATCGTGCAACAGCACAAAGAAAGCCATTTGCTTTAGTTAGTTGTTAATGTTACGAATGGAAATTAAGTCTCCAGTTTTGCAACTCTTGTTTTTGACCGAGCTGGAAATAAGTGATTCGGTGCAACTGCAGTAAAGAAGAATGCTTGTTGCATGCGTGTCGTTGACGGCGTGTAAGAGCAGTTCTGCACACCTTTCTTGCGCACATCATTCTTGGGTTTTCCTACTTATGCCCCCTGTATATAGTCGTTCCATGATGAAGACACAACCTGACCTATATTTGAGAGTACCCTAAAGGAGGAAGTTTTCGCGACCTGCCAGCTGGAAGTGGATCGGACTTTAGTTTTGGGGATAGATGTGTAGTCCAAATCAGCCTTTCCCTAAAAGATGGGCCTTCACTCTCTGCTGTCGTTTTCTACTCCGTCCATTTTGGGCGTTGATGTGGTACACGCCTATATGTATATACTGGATTCACAACGCGAATCGCACGGTGAAAATGACAAGCATTTGAACTGTGCAGCGACTTCGATAATAGCTTTTCTGTTCGTTGTTGGTGGTTGCTACGTGTGTTTGGCAAGAGCGGCAAGCAATTTGGTGAAGAACCAGCGCCCCCTCTACCACCTCGGAAGGTTTGGGAGATGTCATTTTGTGGGAAGCGTTTGCAGTGGTGGCGCGTCGAATGGCACGTTGCTTGCTATACCTGTAATCAGATCGGCCCCGTGTCCCTATTTAGCGGGAGACTCTTGGTTTTTCACGTCGTAGCAGATGGCCCATTTGCAATCACGATTTGCATAAAAGGAAGGAGACTGGTGAACGATTTGAAGCTGCTGTCAGTGGCGCCCTCTTCAGAAAGGAATTTGCCGTGCGTAATTGAATGTTTTGGGCGCAGGCACTGGCGACGGACGTTGGAGCAAATGGCTCTTTCTATTCTCCCGTGTTTCTTTCATTCCTTCCCGCCCAGCTTTGCTCTGGTTCCAATTGGCTCTCTCACTGCTATTTTTTTGGGGGGGAGAGGGGGAGGGGGCGGCTGTGGAAGGTGAACGTGCAGTGAATTGGCTCCTAAAGGTGCGCAACTTAGGCGAATTTTCTGCTATGTGCCAATAACGTGGGTTCCACATTTTGCAAATACCGTGTCGTTATTTTTTTTTTAATGTAACACCTTTCTCTTGCTTTCACTTCTCGAGCTACCGGATTTCACTTACTATATTAGTAACACCTCGGTGCCAGTTAAGTAGATAATTCTGTTGCTCGTAGGATAATTCATTGCTCTCTTGTTGCATCTCGTTTCTGGTATGAAAAAATAAAGTAAGGGCAAAAATTGTACGCAAGAAATAATTAATGTGCTACACGAAGTTACCTTTTTGGCACTTTACACTTCATTTGAGTAGTTCAGATTCGAACCAGTCTTCACCGAGTTCATTGACATAAAATGCACAATTACTTTCTCGTTCATGCCAGTGGGAACTGCCCTTGTGAGAGCACAATACCGTAAAATCTCTGAAAGAGGCATCAATCGGGGCGTCGGACGAACGTCTAACTGGAGAATCGTCTAATGGGATAATTGCCTAAATTCTGCCTAAATAAAATTGTGGAAAAGCATCTAAACGAAATATCGTATAATGGATAATTGTATAATGGATAAACGTCTAACTGCGGTTTCTGATGTTATATGTATAGCCGCAGCGAGCGCGGCAGGTATATTAGACGATTTTCCATTATACGAATTTCCAGTTAGACGCTTTTCCATTATACGAATTTCCTGTTAGATGATATTCCGTTATACTGTTTTCCGTTATACGTTCTTCCAATTATGCGATTTTCCAGTTAGACGATTATCCCTCGCCCCGCATCAATCAGCACAACTCTCCCAGCATATCTTGTAGTTAGAGATAGAGCTTGGCTGCTCCTATTATAGCTTCAGGCTGTAACCAGACTTGAAAACCCTTTATCCCCTGTCTCTGGAAACTCGCAAATACTGACACAGAATATGCAACTAGCTTTTAGTTTAAAGGACATACTTTCTCACTATATTCGAACATCCTGCGCGAAATAGCTTTTGCAACATTTCCATAGGTTAGAGTGAATGTAGCAAAACCGCTCCTCACGAGGGCATAAATGGAAAATGAATGCCTTTGTAATACTGTCCCATGCAGGAAAGCCAACTGGGAGGAATGTACCTTTAATTGATCCTGCTTTGATGTCCAATCTTGTGCCGTTCCTTAGTAAGTGCCACATTCAAACTTTGTGAAACAAACTCAACGTCCCTGCTTCCTGCTCCTGTTGTGGTTCTGTTCCCGTGTGTTTTTTGTTTTGTTTTGTTAAGAATGGTATAAAACAGTGACAACTGTTCTCTTTGTGGAACGACGGTATTAAGTCTCTTTCACGTGGCACGATACGTCGCTTTGGCTGTTTATGGCGCAATGGGTGTATGACGGTTTCGCCGAATCCCGTTCAGCCGATTGCAGCAGAGTTTGCCCTTAAGGCCAAATCAGACTGGCTGCTCGCGGCTTCATTGCGACGCAGAATGGTATACCAAAGACGTCAAATTCGTTCAATAAACACACTAACTATTTGAGTGCTTCAATATTTGCCTTGTAGGCACGTAGTGTTGAGTCACTTTGCACGGAAATTTCTTCTGTCTGCTTAGTGCTTTACGGTCTCACCGACTGGCTGCTTGCGGGTGTACTGCTACACAGAATGGTGTACCAAAAACGTCAAAATCTTCAATAAACCAACACTAACTATATGAGCGCTGCAATATTGACCTTGTAGGCACGCAGTAACGCGTCACTTCGCAAGAAAATTTCTTCTGTCTGGTTGCGGCTTTACGGTTGCCGACGAATCTGCTGTTGTGGTAGTGTGTTGCATTCACAGCGTCTCTTCCCTAAGGGGCCCATGCTCCACTGTTACAGTTGTCTTTTTTGAATTTCACGGAAAAATAATTCGTGCCAACGCGTAGTTAATTCCACTGTTTAGTAAAAACCAGAGCCAAGTCTTATTGTACCACGAACACTTTGCCGTCAGTTTTACCGTGGTCTCAGTAGGCGCCGTGACCCCGACCATACTTTGTGAAAGAGATATTTTTTTTATTTTTTATTACTAAATGCAACCGGAAACTTATAAATCCAAACCTTCTTTTACATTGTACTTTATTCACAAACCACAGAGATCTCTCCTGCCTTTGTTGATTTCCGCATACAGAGTCGAAGTCGTTCGCAGTGAAAGGGACGTTTGGTTCCTCCGAACGAACGATTGGCTCGGTGTTCGGGCGAAGCGCTTGTTTGATCAGGGAAATGCGCACGCGTTGCAAGCGCACGCCCTCTGGCACGCGACACTGAAAACGCCAATGCCAGGATTTTTTTTTTAATCACTGGTGGAGCATAAAAGCGCTCTTGTTTGAGATGTATTGTGCGAAGGTGAAGGGAAGCATGTTTGGTTAGAGTAGATCTCATCTAACCTTTTGATCGAATGCAATGTAGCCGTAATTGACTGCATTTTTTTTTTTTGCCCATTACATTACGGTTTTGCTGCCTTTTTTTTTTTTTCTTGCCGCGAGGCTATTTTTTTTCTTTCTTGGGGGTATGTGGCTCTTGTATGACTAGCTGGCTGTAATAGAAATGAGTCCCTTTTGTTGACTCTATTCTACCGTTGTAATAATAGATTGTTGTTACTATTATTCTTGGCTTGGCTGCCACTGCCTTGTTGATACAGAATTTATCGATTATGGTTGATTATGGCTGGAATAGTCGATTCTTCGAAAACTAACTGCATCGATCGATGGATGGAAGGTATTACAGCTCAGTCGAAATCAAAAACGAGGACCCCCAAATTCTCGGTCCACCGTAACCCCACGCACCAACTGCTTAGCATAATTTTTAGTCTCAGAATTAATTACGTACGGCTTCCAAGCAGTAATAAGAGTTATTTTGAATTTTCACGTTGCTACCCGAATTACTAGTCGAAGTCCGGCTTCTCACCTTTGCCTGCTTCATTCAGGGAGCCAAAAAAATTCGTCCTAGGTTTCCTGGCTCGCCGTTTTGCGAGCTTTTCATAGGCCTGCAAAAAGGCTTCACGTAGGTAGTAAGTACATCACAGTAACTGTCATGGCATGATTTATGAAGGGATGCTGACGTGTGAAAATGCGTAATTCACCACATACATAAATACAGAATAAACCGTTTAATGAAACCTAGTGAATAATGTATAGAATAAGTACCTCCCCCCCAAAAAAAAATCGACGGCGAAGTGGGCCCATATATTAGGCCTGCACCAGGGCCCTAAGTTATCTAGCTCCGCCCCTGTCAATAGTGGTAGTTCACCAGTGATTTTATAAGGTGTATTTGAAATTTTGTCGGCCATAGTTCTACAAAAACCGTTTACGCTACTAACAATTAAACGGTACTCAAGAGTGGTACTAAACAAAAGCATGCATAAGGTGTTTTTTTTTTCGAACAAAAGAACTCCAGTATCTGACCTTTTATTGCGGAGTACAATATCTTAAGTTTTAATGCGATGTTCACAGTGCAAATGTTGCACATTGTAAGAAAGCCTTTCTTTAGATTCAAGTTTGTAGTTGTGACATGACTCTGAACGACCCTTAGATCAGTTTCGAGGCGAATGGACCTCTGACTGACATGGTCATCACCCGCATTCTGCCCGTTATCAAGTGAAGCTACCAAAAAAAATAACGAAGTAGTTGTGTGAAATATGTACGAGATCTGACTTGTCTTTCTTCTAAACAATTTACATTATGTAAATAACCTAAGACGCACTTCCGTAGTCACCAATTGGACACCATTCTGCAAAAAATGTGTCGAGCCACATAAACATATTGTTGAGATAACGAGCGTTAATTTTCTTTATTCATTAAAAAAATGTAGTGTTGTAGTAGCATTACTGTTCTTCTATGTAAAACAAACAGTAATGCTACTACAACACTATTTTTTAATGAATAAGAACATTAACACTAGTTATCTCAAAAATATGTTTATGTGGCTGGACACATTTTTGCAGAACGGTGCCCATTTATGCTTTGCATTTATGGTATAACTTATGGGGAAGGACCACAAATCCATATATCTTGAGTTGCTGCTAATAATGTGACGACTTACAACAGAGCCTCTCACTCTTATGTTTGTAAAGAAATAACCTATAAATTAAACTGACATGTACCTGCAGCCGTGCAAGCCTGGCCTAGCCTCTAACCATCCGGAGGTCAAGCCTGGCACCTATACTTTCATTGAGGGAAGAGAAGGGCCCTGAGATATGCTTGTGCTCATGTCGATTGTGGCGTTTGAGTAATCTCGAGAATTCTCCTGCAAAATTTGACCTTAAGGAAAATGTAGGCCATATTTAGTATAGCAATGTATGTAATTCTCTACACAACAAAGTGGTAATTATCGTATGGGACAATGACCAAACTGGATGTAAAATTAACAAGGCTCAGGAAGTAGGTATACTTCCACTATACGTTATTTAGGGTAAGCCTGAGAAGTGGCAAATTGATTATCTTGAGCAAATCTCGGGAATTCTTATCCACTGGTAGGCCTATATAGTTGGTGTAAGTGCTGAGGTCCTGACGTGACCCGCGGCCAACCTGTACCCAAACTTATAAACTGCAGAGACTTTGCCTGTCACCATTGCAGCTGGTCATAATTCTTGGCAAGTCTGGTCCGGCATTATGGCGGGAAGCATCCGTCGTTAGCGTCTGCTGCTGCTGCTGCACGCCCACTCGTGAAATTTACGCCTCCTCAAAGAGCAATTTATGCAAATTATATTCCAGCCGTTGAGAACAATAAAATCTTTATGAATTTTCATGATTCTCGCGGTTCGCCGTTCACTGGCGTTTGCTCCGGTGTAATTAATGTTGGGTTTTAATCACGCATATCATCGTTGGGAATGAGACAAGAGTTGGGGAAGTAAGGAGAGCATCCACAAAGTTTTTCAGAGGGGTTTAAATCACTGGCTGGAACCTGGTATTTTTTTTTTGCCCCCTTTTTTCCAACCATCTTTGCAGTAACGTTGATGTCGAGATCATCTGTGATGAGCGCTTGAATGTTTTCGTTCGCACCGAATGTCATGAACGATCACGCGGTCATGAAAACGTAACTATATTATTTACTCTTCTGCATTGCATTGCATGGCATGGCATACAAGTAGAAATTAATTAACTGTTAGTAGAAAACCCTGTTGTCACACTGCCGCGTTTGCTGTTCGATTGGCTATTGTTTCTCTGGGGGCCCATAGTTTTTCGTCAACAGTAACAGTACATGTTATAATTCGTTGTTGCTGATTGTTACTACCTAATCGACATTACCCTTCAATGTCTAAGGGCTCGTTTACGCCACGACACTTTTCTCGCTCACTAGCTCTTACTTGATCAATACTAAATCTGATGGCTGCTTCTCGCCTTTATCGGAGTATGCGGCTTTCGAGTTGTCTATGCGTATTGGTAACCATGGCAACAACGCAGACGCAAATCTTCTCCTCGTGCCTCGGCGTACGATGCTTGCAACATTTGAGCGTCGATTTATGACAACGAGAAAACAATTTTTACTGCAGTACAAGACGACGGACTGCTTTTTGTATGCCGGCATTCGATGGTTTGTCTTCCATTCTATAGCCACGAAATGGACGCCATGTTGGATTTTGAATTCTCGCTCCGAGAAGTTATTTATTCTACCGACGTTTGATCATTGCTAGAAGCTGTACTTTGAGGGAGAATAGCAAATTTTGGAAATAGCGTGAAAAGACAACAATCTCGTAGCAATGTTTAAAATTACTGTAGCACTTTGTTCTTTATTCGTTGTTGGTATTGATAATACATACAATTTGTTATCTATTACCTCATTCATTTAGTAGCAACGGGAAACTAATCATAAATAAATAACGGTTGACTAGCAAATAGCATTCGGCGAGCGAGAATGACTTGTTGCATAAACGCACCGTAAGTGTCTACCGCTCGCTTTTTTTCATTGCTGCCGTGCTCATATGTACTAGATCCTAGGAATTGTCCAGCGAAATTGTTCAACTCGAACAACAGTAGCTGTTGAGAAGGACATTAATGTTTCTAATCTACATTTAGCAGACCAATGGTAGGCGATGGAGAGGAAGGGTAAAGAAAAAGTTAGGTAAATTTAAAGGAAAGTGGCTGTAAGTGATGGGGGGGGGGGAGGTTAAATTATTACAAGAATGGGAATAAAATTATTTTTTTGTTTTTTATTATTCATTTCGAGGAATAAAAGCGCTTCAGCTTTGAAAGTGCAAGCCTGTATAGATGTTCGATTCAGGGCACCATTCAGCCAAGCAGGACAATCCCTCCTGTCAGGTCTTCGGGATATAATGATGGAAATAAATAAATTAAGCTTAACCCTAGCAGGAGTAGGACCGATTTTAAAGTCCCACGTACAATGCAAGCTTTGTGAGAGGTTCCCGAGAACCACGAACAAGCAGCAGCTGGGTGGCCATAGTCCTGGTCTCCAAATCAAGTGGATGCTGGTTCAAATCCCGTCCCTAACCGATGTACATACATGTGTGACTTGGAAACGTCACGAGGCTGAGAGTCTGCCATAAACCATTTTGGGCCGATTGTGTTCTCTTGTACGGTTAAAAAAAACTTGGAACAAAATGCAATTGTATCGTACGTACGTACCGTTTTCTGCCTTGGCCTTGTGTTTTATTTTCTGTATACAGCGAAAAAGCTGGGAAGACTAGCAATGACTTTGTCCGCCCGTCATCCGTCTGTCGCCTTTTTGAACTCCGGAACGGTACACCAAATAGAGACAAAACGGTTTCAGCATTAGATTCAGCGTCCAAAAATTAGTTAAGAGGAATAAAAAAAAACCGGAAGTATGAAGCGAAGGGGCCCACAAGTAGCGGAAGTGTGCAGAACGAAGACTGGTTGCGGCTAGGTACTAGCCGCCCCTACTTGTTTCTTTTTCTTTCTTTGCCTCTGTAAAGGTGTCACTTGTAGATATAAAGTTTCTTAACTCAAGAAAAGTTGTATTTTCAGTTTTGGGGATAATGGCAAGCATGGGCGTCGGTGGCGCGCGACAAGTCAGTCAGGCAAAGCCCGATAGTGAGCGAGCGAGCGAAGGAACAAGCGAACCGAGCGCGCGCGTTCTTCGCAGGAAGCGACCAATGGCGTGGCTGCCGTTAATGAGGCCTCGTGAGGTTGGAGAGCTTTTGAACGGTTGCAGCGGAGGCTCCAAGAGCCTTCCATGGCTGCTCGAGAGGCCCCCCAAATCCTGTAATGTCACGAAAGAGGCTTGCAGTGTGTGGATGGTGGGTAGAAAGACGCTGCTGAAGCAAAAGCGACGACATTCAGAACTAGAGACTCGCCATGTCTCGCGACTCAATGGCGCATGAAAGACACTACAGTTATTTGCCTCAGCCACTCGTCGAGGCCGCTGACGACAGACTCATCGTTTCCCTTTGATAGTTTTTTCTAAACCTCCCCCCTTTCCTCTTTTCTCCATTTGCCCTCCAGTTGTTGAGGACACGCGCAATTAAAAAAGACATACAAAAAAAAAAAAAAAAAATTCGGCACCGGGGAAAGGTAGACTTGGTACGTGAAAGACGTTTGGTTTTTGGCTTGCTTCACGAGAAACTTTATGAACGGTGGACGACTCCTGCGGGCTGTGTCATTTTGATTATAGAGATACTGGTCCGACTACAAGTGTGGGGCGTCGGACGAACGTCTAATAGGATTATTGTCTAAAATCTGCCTAAATAAAAAATCTGGAAAAGCATCTAAACGGAATATCTTATAATGGATAATTGTATAATGGATAAACGTCTAACTGGATTAACTTCTAACTGCGGTTTCTGATGTTTTATGTATAGCCGCAACGAGCGCGGTAGCGCGAGCGAGGCAGGGATATTAGACGATTTTCCATTATACGAAAATCCAGTTAGACGCTTTTCCGTTATACGAATTTCCTGTTAGGTGATATTCCGTTATACTGTTTTCCGTTATACGTTCTTCCAATTATGCGATTTTCCAGTTAGACGATTATCCCTCGCCCCTACATGTGTTACAGGTTACATAATCTTTCTCTTCTCCCGCACATTGGCCTCGGATAATTGTTTTAGTGTTATAACCACTCACCGTTTGCCAACACGCGTGAAACTGTCAGGTTTTGACTTGCATAACAGACTTTAGTCTATTCTAATATGTTTGTTAGTGAGACGACCAACACAGTAAAATTAGGTTTGCATTGAGTTAATCGTATATTTGTTACGTGGAATAATCTTCCTGCCAAATTAGTTTGGACCGTGTTCCTGAAATCATTCAAGGCCCGTTTATTTATCGAAAAATACTGGTATTGGCGTTACGTAAGTTTACGTGTTTAACGGTTGTGTTTAAGTGGTTATCATTGTTGGTTTCCAGAAGTCGACGTAAAATAATATTTTTTTAAATTTATAAACGTTGATTTCAAGTTTTGTAAAATGTCAAGGAGTTGCCCTCTATCACCACTGTCACGCGTGCTAGATCTAAGTAGGCTTGTAGCCTACGTATATGTTAATAAGGTTGTATTGAAGGATGGATGGTTCCATGCTGTTTGGACCCAAAGTTACGCTTGGTGGTCGAACCATTCAGTTTTTACATGCCATTTCGTAACTACAACGGGTCGGCGGTTTACATCCTCACTCGGATTTACTTCCTCGTTCGTTACTGTTAAGGGCCCCCGCACACTAGGTGACCAGGTCGTGCGGCCAGAAAAACACGGTGACGTACCCCGCGGCCCCGTTCGTTTTCCCTTGATTATTCTCGATCACGTGGTGAAAAGTGACTATGGAGTAAGTATTGTCGCCCTGTGGTCGCATTCACGCCGCCCGGGATCTCAGTGTCCGCTGCGGCCAAGTGCGCGTTGCTACATATACCGTATGCATTCTCATTATAGCAGCAACGCAGGGACGACGCTAGGGGGGGGGGGGCGGGGGGGGGGGGCGGCCCCCCCCCATTTTTGGGCCCCCCCCGGGGGCCCCCCCCCCCACTCATCAGATCAAAATAAAACGTATAAACGAAGAAATTTCTGGTTATTTATTAAGAAAACTACGTTAGTTTCTTTCAAAGCGACAAGAAGACTTGAGGTTACATCAATAGAGCCCAGTTGTTAGTTAGAGAGTTGCAAGATCATCTTTTTTTACAGCTGGATTTAAAAATGTTCCCAAAAATAGGGTTTGAAGCAGTTAAGAACGTTCGGTGTGAGAATGAATTACAAGAGTGTTATTTTGAATTGGGGGGGGGGGGTCGCTAAAGTTAAATTTTTCAGTTCGCCCCCCTGGCTAAACTTGCTGCCCCACTGCCGCCTCCCCAATAAAGTGATTCTAGCGTCGTCCCTGCAGCAACGACTTGGCTGCCTAGTGCATGGAGGCTCTAAATCCCCGTCTCATGAGGAAAAACTTAATAATTTCTCCATAGAAAGAAATACGAATTGTTATCAATTTTCCCTTCAAGACAAAAGGTGATATTTAGCATTCAGCCATTGGTTATGAGTAAAAACTTGACGATTTCTTTCCTATGACGTTTATACGAACAGCCCACGTTTTCTACCTCCGCTTTCAGCTTGTTTATTGTGATTGCCGTTATCCCTTCTTCCGACTTTCTCCTAATTTCCCATCCTCCTTTTCAACTTGTTTGCTTCGGCACTGCTGCATTTCCAACCGTCAATCTTTTGGTTTTTGTCGTGAGGGGGCGGCCGGCCTGCTCGTCCTCCTTCCTTCGTTGGCTCATTAAAATTTGCTCAGTTGCTTGGAGCGCGTGCAGTCGGCGAAGCAGCAAATCGTGCGCCAATCCCATTTTGAGCTCTGCTCCAGGCAGGCAGTAAATAAGAATTAGTGATTGCCAGCTTGTTATGCGCCAGTCAGCCTGCAGCTGGCCTTTGCCTTCTGGCCTGCCTCCCTGCCGCTGCGCAATTCCGTTGCTGCTTGACGTAGTCGCCATTGTTCTGTACTGATGATTGCTCGTTCGCCGTCGTGCGCGGTGCATCCCTTCACCTCGCTCTGTGTTTGTGCTAAAACAGTTACAAAGCAAACAAAAATGTATTGTGGTATAGAAATTTATTACTTTTGTAGTCCTTATCAGTTGAATTCTGCTGGTTTTTCCTCAACTGTGTGCTCGGAGAAACCATAAAAATATTAATAAATCGGGACAATTTGACTTAGTCTAATTCAGTAGTGGAAGGTTACGATTACTAGCATTCTGGAAAGTTGAAAAGGCATCTGAAATGGTTCACGATTGATTCAACAAGACCCGACTGGAGGTCTCACGGCTTAAAACTTCAATGACGGCTAGACATTTTTCATTGTTTCTGACGACCCCCCCCCCAGTTATAAATTTTCGAACTGGCTGTGTGTCATGGGTTTGTGCTTTCCACGTGTCTTGATAATGGCAATTTTCTGTTTTTAAAGCAAACCGGTTGTCGCGCTAGTACACCCTGAAGATGCTGTGGGCTGGCAGTACACATCATTTTGTACTCCAACTAATCACTGTCCAAAAGTGTTTTGTATTGATTTCGTGTGGCGGCTGAGTACACACGGTGCTATCAGAGCTAAACTTATCGTTTTTGTTATGCTGGGAAGCATCTGCCGTGCAAGGGGTTGCTTTGTGCTGCATAGTAAGGTTGGCTTCTCTGTATAGGTTATTTGAATCTCTCGCTTACAGAATAAGCCACGGAGTCTTAGGGCTCGTTTACGCAACGAGACCTTCTCGCTCGCCGAAAGCTATTTGCTAGGCAGCCGTTATTTATTTACGATTAATTTCCCGTTTCTATTAAATGAATGCGGTAATAGACAACAAATTAGACGTATTATGAATCACAACACGGATAAAGAACAAAGTGCAACAGTCATTTTAAACATTGCTACAACATTGTTGCCATTTCACGCTATTTCCAAAATGTGCTCTTCTCGCTGAAAAAAACAGCTCCTATCAGTGATCAAACGACGGTAGAATAAATAGCTACTCGCAGCGAGAATTCAAAATCCAACATGGCGACCATTTCGTAGTTATCGAATCGAAGACAAACCTTCGAATGCCGGTATTCAGGAATCTGTCCGTCGTCGTGTACTGCAGTAAAAATTGTTTTCTTGTTGTCATAAATCACGCTGTCATGTCGCAAGCATCGTACGTCGTGTCGCGAGGCACGAGGAGAAATTTGCGTCCGCGTTGTTGCCATGGTTACTACGTATAGACAGTTCGAAAGCCGCATTCTCCGACAAAGGCGAGAAGCAACCAGCAGATTTAGTATTGACCAAATAAAAACTAGTAAACGAGAAAATTGTCCTTGGGTAAACGCGCCCTTACAGTTTCGAAGCGATGTAGGTTAATTGTTTGGGATTTGCGCTCATTGAATCATCTACCCCGCGTTAGACCAAAGGAAATTTCGAATATGCCTACAAATATTTCAGCAGCCAACGAACTTGTGCTCTCGTTATCACTATGAATGGCCGGCGTTAGGCTCTACATCCCGTCAGTTTCATCAGTTTTTGAGAAAAATCTGAAATGTGCGCCTACATGGTGTCCGTGAGATTTGTGTTATGTAAGTAGAACACGAAGTACGACGTAGCTATTTATTGTGAACTGGATCATAGACTAGGGTGCCATTTCCATCTGTGGAGTGAAAGCTGATAAAATTCGAAACTTACTGAAGAGAATTTAATTTACTGCGATTCCGTCACAGCGAAATTAAAGATAAATGTATCCATCGCAGAAAGAATAAAAAAAAAAAAAACCCAACAATTACGGTATTTGCTAGCTACGAAGTTAACCGGATAATCACGTGAGTTACTGTAACGTTGATTTATGTAGAATTAGTCCATTGCTCTTTCTTCTTGTGCTCCTGTTTTGATTAAAGTGTAAAAACGTTGTCGGCTGTTCTCAACGTAACGTGTTTTCAATATTCTTAAAAAATTAAAATAAGTAAGCCGTTGCAGAAACATTTGAGATGAGATTGTATTTTTTTTTTTTTTTAGTCTTTGGTCGCATCTCATTTCAATTCTGAAAGCCTGAGATAATATTTTGAACAGCGCCGAAACGCTCAGCTGAATCGAAACTCATGCCATTCTCTATCTCCCCCCCTCTCCCCCCCCCACGCCCTTACACCACCACCCTCCCGCCCCTGAGAAAAATGGTTACCGTCAGTCATGCCATGGCAACAAACATTGTCTTTATAGGTGCTTGTGAGTGCCTCCATGGCGTCGAAAGGTTTCACCACAAATTGTTTCCTCAAATTGGTGAATTTGCATATTTTGGAGCAGCGATTAAAAAGAACTCGCTACACTATTTATGTTGAGCAGCAGCGTGCAGGGGAGGGGGGGGGGGCATCGCCCCTGCTATTTACGGGGGGGGGAATGTCCCTTTTTGTAAAAAAAAAAAAAAATGCGCTATTCTGGCTTTCTGAACCGACTAACGCTGGTGCTGCAGGCAGATAAAGGGCCTAGAGGCCTAAAAAGGGCGAAAAGAAGTATAGGAAAGAGGCAGTAAGAGGCATAAAAGGGTAAAAAAGAGAGACAAGCTTAAAAAGGGGTAAATAAGAAAAGACTGACGAGCGAAAAAAAAGTCCCCAGAAAAAAAAAACCTCAGCGTGCACTTTTACAGAAGTTGCCCCTGTCCTCTCGGTGGTCTGTGCACGCTACTGGTGTTAAGAATACGCTTCACCAGGTAAAGGACAAATTTCTAAAGAATATTAGCAGCAATTTTCGGTCTGCCTGGGAAGCAGGCTAATTTTCCCCAATACTATGACAGGTGCTTTTTTTTTTTTTTCTCCCCTGCCCCCCTCTTCACCGTTATTGCTGGTCACTTGTCATTATTAGTAGTCCAGTATTTTGGCTCATTGTGGGTGTGAGCTGCATGACGTGTCCATTTTGAACCTGTATTACTGCGGGCTTTCGGATTGTTGCTTTTAAAGGCTGACGAGCTGAAGGTTATTTTACCGAGTGTCAGTTTGTAGTTTACTGAACATAAGTCCATGGTATCATATAGTTACAAGCTGCTGCAGACAAATTTTGTCCTAACATTTGTACTTTATCCCCATTTTTTTGCAGATTTTGCCGTTTGGAAAAGCCAGTTCACGTGCTTTTCCAAACGGCAAAATCTGCCAAAAAATGGGGGTAGAGTACAAATGTTAGGACAAAATTTGTCTGCAGCAGCCTGTAACTGTACGATTTTAAAGTTATTTAGTGGAAAATTAAACACGTGACCAGGCACATGTAAGGCAACAGTATAAAGTTGTATTGCTGGGAACATATCAGTGCGACATTGCGAGCGTTAGCAGGCGCCCCCTAGAGTGGAATTTTGGCTGTAGTGCCTTTAGTGTCCGTCCAAGTGGCTGGTTGGTCGTTGGCGTCGTCTGAAGTCGTCCTTGTGACGAGGGGCCGGGCAGATTGGGTGGGAGGCAAGTGATCAAGATGGGGATAATGCCCGTTGACGGCGCCTAGAGCATCCTTGACGGTCTCACGCTAATTTACACGATCCAAAGCGGCTCTTGGCTGGTCACAGGCCGAAACACTTGACGATGGGCCTCAGTCGGCAAGGGTGTCCTGGCAAAAATGCGTCAGGGCGGAAAGGATTGGAGGGCTGTCAACGCCCTCTTTTTTGGAGTCTTTGGTAATGGCCGGTGCTGTGTCGCTGCTGAGGAAATGAAAATACGCAAGTTGTGGGTTTTCCTTAAAAAAAAAAAGTCAACGGTCGTATTCGTATCGTGCAAGAAAATCGTAACTGGCGATGCTACAGTAGATCGTCCCACTCTTACGAAAAACACAATCACGTGAGATTCAGACAATCTTCACGAAGCTGTTAAATACGTTTTGTTAGAATATGTGTTCATACTATTAAAGTGGTGTGGAAGTGTGTAACATTATGCACTGTGATGAAGCATAGAATTGCACTATGAGGTAGTGGCGGTGAAAATGTAATTCAATATTTCGTTGACTATCAACTCAACTTCTTCAGGGGGGTAAAGATGTATTAAAATAAACCCATAATGATGGTATATGGAAGACGGTCGATCGTTGGCAACCAACCCAACCGTCATCTTGTTCTTTTCACCTCTCAAAATGTTTTGTACAATACGTTTTTTTACTTCCCAAAGAAGCTGGCTTGTTGGTCAACGAAATGTTGAGGCACATTTTCGCCACCCACGTAAAACTTCGCACTTTGTTTACCATGGTTCAGTTCAGCTTCCTATTGGGAATTACGGTATAGTCTTGGAGAAGGATAAAATATAAGAGAAAAAAAAAGCATGAAATATAAATTAACAAAGAAATACCTGCTCTAAATCTGAAGTACATAAAATGTAAAAAATAAAATATGGTATCTTTCTGGTAAATCAGAAAGATTTTTTATTTTACTATTAAATTGTTTAGGCGGTTAAAAAAAAGCTGAAATATATGAGGTATTTACAGGCATGATAATATTCAGCTAATTAGCTGATTTCAGCTTTTTTTGTGCTGAGCAACATTTTCAGTAAGTTTCCGGTTTTTTTTTTTTTGATACTTCTGAATTCAGTTTTGAACTTAAGGCAGGTCTTCCATTTAAATTTAGGTGAATCTTAAAACCAACCTTAATACGACCATAAAATGGTCGTAAAATGGAACCATAAAATGTTAAGCTTATTTTCAGAAAAATTCACCGTACTTCCTGATTTTTGCTCAAAAATACTGTTCAGGTTTTTTGTTCAAGGCCACTCTCATGCCTGTATTTAGTGCTCATAGAACCTTAAAATTGGCCTTGAAATGGCTTTGAAAATGGTCTCGTCTATCGTATGCGAACCTGGTGTACACCTCAAGAATGCCGGCCCTGGCCCGTATTTTTGCTGCAGTGCCTGCCTGACTCCAAGGGCGTGTATGGTGTTAAGGGTTCGTTGCCGTGTCGTTCGCTCAGCTGTCATCTCCAGCCATGCTGGTCCATTCTTCTTTTTTTCCCCCTGCATCCCCGTACTCCATTCGCGTGCCATTAGCATGGTTTTTAGTGGCATCCCAACCATGGTTTTGAGTAATAGCCTCGGGGTGGGGGGGTGGGGGGGATAAATGGGTAGCCATCTTCGTTGAATTGGGAACATTTTTGCTTACCGTTCTGCTTCCTCCAGTTAGTGGTGGGTTGTAGGAACTTGCCATCTTAGGTCAGACTAGCTCAGAACGTCGAGCCGCGCGGTTTCCGTCGTTTAACATGCCGAGTTGTGGTCTGTTGTTGTGTAGTGGAATTAAAATGGCGGCAATGCTCGAATCAAAATATTACTAAGCTTAAATTGTGAAAGTTCAAGGCTTCTGACGTACTATGATGAAAAAGTTTAATCTTTAGTTATTTAGACACACGCTAGTGTGTCGCCGCCAAGTAATAGTAGATCATCCTATTGTTAAAAAATGATTGTTAATAAAAAAAAAAAGGCGGCCTTACTAGCAGACTGCGTCTTTTAACTGAAACGAGCTTATACCTGATTTCAGAATACTGGTGTAAATTCCCCACGCGGTAGAAATCTTTGCAAATCGTTTGAATCAGGTGTCTTCGATTCAGTTACGAAAAAAACCTCAACACGAAAATGTGGGAACTTGTTCTTTATGGAAAAAGCGTGCACAATCACGTTGAATCTGTGTTACTAGTAACTAGTCCGCAGGCTCCCATGTTAATTCTCATTCGGTATAAAGACACCTCTGCAGCTGAATAGGGAAAGTTGCCAGATCTAAATTTTGACAGACAGGTAGAGCGTCATATGGGGAAGTGCCTTTTTCTAAAATGGTGGTTGCAACTAGAAGCACGTGGCCCTGAAGTGGCTCATAAGTGCAAAATTATTGTTGTAACCATTGTTTGTATTGTCATCCAACAGTAGATTATAACATGCTTAAGTGTTACATGCTTATCAATTCAGTACTTAATTGTCAGAATACATTGTTGTTGCAAATAGGTGGCTCACTAAGAGACAGAGTATCTTTTATTGCAAAGGTTTGGGCGTTTTTTTTGTACAATACAGCGTAAGTGGTGAGTAATTTTAAACAGCTGGTGAGTTAATTAGTTTTAGTAATCTACGTCTGCCACAAGAATATTAGAACTTTTTGAACTTTTACCATTCCGTGAGCTTATAGTATGTGTTCGTGAACACCATGGTAACTAAATGATTGAATGATTAACGTTAACCTCGGGAGGGCCAAGTAAAGGGGGATGCGCTGATTGAGTGAGCGGAGCGAACGAAAATCAGTGTTTTTTAGTCAGTGCACTCAAAAATGGAATTGAACAAACTTAAGCATGTGAAACATGGGCACACAATAAATGGGCATCAATTTGGCTGATGTAACGGCTAATTGGGCAATGGCAAATGTAAAAATTATGAATTAGAAAATTTGTAGACATAAAATACCTTCAGACAAAAAAAGGTAGAAGTGACTATTAGACAGTGGGATTCTTTGTATTGACAGGCCTATGAAAGTTATGATATCCATCCAAAACCAAAACTGGTGTACGAGAAGCCGCCAAGTTTCCAAAAAGGGTCGGTCTTTCAAAGTAGTGATATTCAACCAGGGAAAGGCCGGCAAGGTAATCCTATTAGCCAAGTTCATTGCATGGAATAATACTTTGGATGTTAAATGAAAACTTGAAGATTGCTACCGCTAGTAGCAATCTTCTAGTTTTCATTTAACTTTCGAACTATTAGTAGACGCGATTAACTTGGGTAATAGGATTAACCTTGGTGGCCTTTCCTTGGTTAAATGAGATCACTGCCTTGAAAGGCCGACCCTTTTTGGAAACTTGGCGGTTTCTCTTAAACCAGTTTTGGTTTTGGGTGGATAAATTTATCCTTTAGGTTTTCTAGAGAGATGCTCAACAAGCTTAACGTTAGGCCTAAATTTGGGCCAAGATTTTCTTTCAGTCTAATAAAAAAAATTGAAACTAACAGAAAAAGAAATCAATGAAACCTGACCATTAAAAAAAATACCGTAGTGCGTAAAGAAAGCAAAATTACTAATACAAATTGCCACCTTTTAATGGTACTTCCAAGGTTTTTTTTGCGCTAAAACCACTTCCGGTAACCTGGATTTTTCTTTGTTGTTGTATCCACTTGGTCCCTGAATAGAAAGAGAGAAAATCAAAATTATGTTAACACTGGATAATCTGTGCCTTTTCAAAATTGGTTGTTTTGGCCATTAGCGTTAAAATGTATAGGGAGCTGGGAACGACACACTTATTATAAACATTTTTTTTATACGTTTTCTTTTTGAAATTTTAATAAAGAGATCAAAGACAATTTTTTTTTGTAGTCTGCCAATTCAAAATATATAAAAAAAATTTTTTTTTATCTTTTACAAACTCCACGCAAGCATATAGCCTAATCCATAAGGTTGGATTGGCGTGCATTATCTTGCATTTCTGACTAGATGGAGATAGAGAGAGGGGTTTGTTGTTCATCCTGTGATGCGGGACGCGCTTTGGTCACGTAAGCACGTTCGAGCAGCCAGCACAAGAGCCCGACTTGCATGAATCACCGCCCACAAACAATGCTTGGACCTCTTCTTGGTTTGCAACCGATGATAATGCCGTTTGTATTCGTCATTAGGAAAATTTTAGGTGTACAGTGTTAGTCAACATCAACCTTAGTTGTTTTTTTTTTATAAAAAATGTTCACGTTTACTTGTCCTCCGTTTCGTGCAAATAAGTGGTTAAAATTAATAAAAGCTTTGTCGTCTTTTTTTTAAACGTCAAATTAATAAGGAAGTCTGCTACTTTTGGCCAATCAGGAGTAGATTAGAATCAGGTGGAAATTTGGGAGTTTGCAGTTTTGGAAAAAAAATTAACCGAACCCCTGGAAAGGGGACCTTCGCAAAGTCCCCTGCCAGGACTGCCGGCCAGGGTAGTGTGAGAGGCTACCATGCTCCTTAAGCGGCTATGGAAATTACTCTGGATAATCTTTCGGCCCCCTACGATGATCAGAGGTTTCCCGGATCGAATCCCCGGGTTCGCATCTCCCTTTACCAGATATTTCTACTTCTCTAAAAGTCTGGTAAAGTTCAAAATTGAGCCGGTTCAGCTGTACCATCATTAAATTGCTTCGGCCGACTTAGGCTCAAAAGAAGCTAATTAAAAAAAAAAACTATCTTCCACAAAACGTTCTATGGTATAATTCTACTTGAAACCTGAGCGTAACGAAGTTAGCATACATTTACAAAAATGGTTTCCAAAAAATATGAAACTTATAGTTACATTCAGGTTTTGAAGTAGGCCTAGTGGACTGGTGTGATTTGTGATTTACAAGTCACGGTTCCTGTAAAATAATGAAAAGGCCTGGAGCTTGTTAGCTAAAGTTATTACCAGAGCATCCCCAGTATGCCTCGAAGTTTAGTAATCTTTTCTCTAGTGAGAATAACTTGTGTAATGGTATCATCGTGTTTGTACAAATAAAAATTTGAAGCCAAGCTAGGTTGCTGTCAGCGTCGAACAACAGCCCTAATGAAGGGATTTAGCACTGCGGGGGTTCCGTGATTTGGCGATTAAGTTGGCTTTAGTAGCTTTTGACGGATTGCACATTGGCTTTGACAATAGGGCGCACGTTGCTCGAAAGATGGAAGTGGAAGGTTGGCTGGGCACCAGCGACCTCGTTCTGGGCTTTGCAAGGTTTGTTTGTTGATGTATTAGCAAAGGAAAGAGCGAAATAACCTAGAATTGTTTGTAACGATAATCGTGGGTGCAGAAAATATTGCACTTTCTACGAACTAAACTTGATTATAAAATTTGTCCGCCGATTTTTTTAAATATTTTTTCCGTAACATATGTACAGGGTGGGCCACAAAAAACTGACGACCCAACATATTCTAAGTCCAATTTTTGTAGTTAGCAACCCTCAGAACCAGGAGAGGACAAAAATCAAATCTTATGAAACGCCAAGATATCTGCCCTCTGCGGGTTCTGAGGGGTGCTAACTAGAAAAGTTGGACTTTGTAAATGTTGGGTCGTCATTTTTTTTTGTGGACCACCCTGTTTGACAAAATTTCACGTATAATGGCAGTAATACTGGAAAACGGTATATGTATTGATGAGTAACTTAAGATATTGCGATAAAAAAAATTTCATGCTCAGGCGTTTGGAAGATTCTGTTCTCCTAACGATAATTGTTCGAATTGTTTGTAACTAAAATGAAGCAAATTTAACAGGAGCAAACCGCATATGATTGGTTCATTTTTTATGATTCGTCCTTCTTGCTTAGACGTTATTTTTTTCTTTTTATGCGTGTTTCACTTTGAATCGTTCTGTCTTTGTGAAGCAACTTTAACTTTATTTACAATGTCAATCAACTTAAAAACTGTCAGCAACTTCGTACCCCATGTACCGATTTTGTGATGGTTATCGTGGCTGAGTTGTGAGAGAGCTCAGTCTGGTTGCTGGAGGTTTGCGAATCTGGTCGAACCCCTGGAAAGGGGACCTTGGCAAAGTCCCTGCCAGGACCGCCAGCCAGGGTAGCGTGTGAGGCTACCATGCTCCTTCAGCGGCTATAGGAACTATTTTGGCCAATTATGGACAATCTTTCGGCCCCTACGATGATCGGAGGTTTCCCGGATCGAATCCCTTTACCAGATATTTCTTCTCTAAAAGTCTGGTAATGTTCAAAATTGAGCCGGTTCAGCCACACAAGCATTAAGTTGCTTCGGCTGACTTAAGGCTCAAAGAAAATTAATTAAAAAAAACAAACTACTTTTAGATTATACAATAGAGAGCGCTGTTGCAGTGCGTGATAGAGGTGTGCTCCTTTAATATTTTCG
Source organism: Lithobius niger (assembly GCA_023313725.1). Lineage (NCBI taxonomy): Eukaryota > Metazoa > Arthropoda > Chilopoda > Lithobiomorpha > Lithobiidae > Lithobius > Lithobius niger. Next base: position 48,225 of record JAHWFP010261318.1, read on the forward strand.
AAAGTGTCGAAAGTGGCCAAAGTGTACAGACGACTGGTTGCGACTAGGTATCTGATGGCTCATTTGAAAGCATATCCCTAAAATGAGCCTTCTTGTGGCCTTGTAAACGTACTGAATGATGATTGGTGTTCTTATCACTTGTCCACATGTCGTAATGACATTTGTTAAATGACCAAGTGATGGTCAAAGAATGCCAATAATCATTCATGCATTTATGTTTTAGATTGAAAAATAAGCACAGAGAAACGTACACTTTCCTACTAAAACAAAAACAAAAAAACACACACTCCAGCGTAATTAACTTTCTGTATTCATCTTCATAAATTCGAACTCCTAACCATTCGCAATAAATCTATCGCAATTTTAAAAGTTGTGCAGGTGGCAAGTGCGGACTGCACTAAGTCTTGCCGTCTCGTCGAATTCGACTAGCGTCTAGTTTGTTTGCAAATCTTGCAGATTGGTGTGAACACCAAAGGGTTACGGAAATCGAGCTGGCGTTTAATTTTAAAGCTCCAATTTCACGTTTGCTTTTACGGTATTGGTCGACCGTATTAATCTCGTATTTTGTGCAGCCTTGGGGGTAATAACGTATATAATCGGAGAAGCTAGGCGCTCATGGCTGCTGTGAAAGACGGGCTTATGAGTCAATCCCTTCCTGCGACACATCCACCAGCTTAATGGAGGGTGAAAGAACAAGAGGCGAGCGAGACGTTTCAGCGTTGGGCGCTTGCTGCAGACGGCTGTCGCCAGGAGTTGGTGTTTGCTCTGGGGCTTTAGGCGCCATTGTTGCCGTAGGCTACCGTTCTCGCCCTCTATTGACTAGCGCGTGAAGACGTGCTGTGATTAGGCCTAACTTTATTGCAGTGATGGTGGGTGGCTCCTGGTCACCGCCCATACCTATCTTCTGCGCACCAAACTCCGTAAGGGAACTCGCAGAGCATTAGTGGGAATAGAGTGAGATTTGCGTACGTAAGTCTTGCCATTAACATGGAATTTGAATTGCAAACGCAGTAAATTTCAACCGAATTTGAGGAATTTGTGAGGGTTACGTTATGGACCTTTTTCTTGCTTGACTGCAAGATCATTCACGACATGGAAGCTATGGGAAGTTTTCATTCAGGAAATACTGAGAATTTTTAAACACTAAACGTGTCCTGTTGATCGGATTTACATACTGTTTTCTGTATTCGCTGTGGCTCGACTTAAACCTCCGTTTGGATCGTTTTCCCCAAATAAATGGTATTTGTGAAGGGAACCCAAATGGATAGGGAAAAAATAGAGAAGGACAGAAAGGGTTACACCCACCTATGAATGATGTTGTTAGTAGTCTGCATTCGTCATGAATGATGTTGTTAGTAGTCTGCATTCGTCATTCTGCAAGCTGATTAACCCATAACCGCCTGAAAAAACTTTCAGACCCTTTTTTTTAGATGGTACTTGGGTCGGTTCTCGGATTCGAACCGGCTTTCTCTTGGTTTGGAGCCGACGATGCTGACCACTGGGCTGTGATTGCCCGCTTTGCTCGGGGTGCCCGTGGCCGGACTTAGTTTTTCGCTGTTATACCTTGAAGGTGTACGTTTGTATCTAGGTGGCTATGGGTTAGGATTTGTATGTTGTATTTTTTAGCTTACTCTCAACAACTCGGCTCATCATACGAACTGCTGCAAAAGCATTTGCCAAGAATGTTTTCATTAATCAAGAAAGAAAGGTTCGAAGGCAAGCAGATATCGCCCTGGGTCTGTCTGTTAATACTCAGTCGACGATGCAACACCAAAAGTTAAAAAGTTTTCACC
>JAHWFP010261319.1:0-54143 GCA_023313725.1 Lithobius niger
GGGGGGGGGGAGGAGCAAGAGGGGCATTGCCCCCGCCCATTTCGAAAAATGCCCTTTTTATTTAAAACAAAATGTCTTTTTCGTGTCGACATTTGCTGGCGGCAGTGCTCAGAAAGTGCTTTACAGCCCTAAAGAGCAATTCCATCCATTTTGACATTCATCTTTGAATTTGGATCACTTACACAATAACTAAACACAAGAATTGCGGTAAGAATACGTTACTTACGTCCGATATAACAATTTAATTACTGCATCACCAAAACACGACACGGAGATCGCCATTGTTTTGTTGGAATGGAAACAACGGATTTGAATTCACTTCGAAACTTGTTAGAAGCCGAGATATACAAAATTTACAGTCAACCCGTCTATAATTTATACAGTTACGAAAATAAAAATATCAATTACAACGTATAAAAAATAACGAATGCTTTACTGCAGCATACGTTAAAAGTCTATATAAAATTAAAAAATCGCTTCAAAAACTAATCAGAAACCACACCAGTACGATAAAATAAGGTAACTGCAAACAAAAAATAATTTAAACTGACAATAATGATTAAACTAGCACTGAACTTTTCAATAAAAGCGTTCAAAGGGTTTGTAGGGAGCATTAACCGCTTCCGGTTGTTTGCCCGACGAAGTCTTAGAATAGAATAGACATTGTCGGCCAATAAGCTATACAGCTTTTTGAAGCCCCAAGCGGCAGATGTTAAGTGGAAGGAACCACCATCGTAAACAGTTGTTTTTTGCCGCAGGAGGGAGGAAACCCTCGTACAACGGGTGGGAAACAACCGGAGAAAAACCCGTACATATACACTTCCCATCCCAGGATCGAACCCGGGTCGGTAGGAAGCCAGAGATGTACAGCTAGGGAACAGGACGCCTATCGAATCTGACGCCCCAGTGCTCGCAGCTACCCGTGCACGTTTATGTATAACACTAATTTAACCAATGGTCTTTCTTAACTTCACATTCTTTTAATTGTTTAAAAATCTACTTTCTAATTTTATTCTTACTACCAAATTTTATTAGGTCAATGGGGAACTTATTAAATAGAGTTGAGACTACATATCAACTGCACTGTTTACCATAATCGTTAATCATACAAAAACCCTATAAGGTAAAGGGATCCATCAAATTTTCGTCATATAAAGTAGCCAAAACGGCTGTCACCAAGTTTGCTGTCCAACCGTGATCACTCAAGCTTAAGTGACAATCAGCGAGGTGTCAGTTAAGATTGGCTGGGACGGAAAACTTGGTGGCAGCTATTTTGGCTCTGATATCACTACTTCACATGGCAATCTTGATGGGCCCCTTTACCCTTATGGGTTTTTTGTATGATATCACCCCTTTTGGCTTAATCGATTTGCGTTATTTTAAGTATTGATTGTAAGCTCCTTATGAAAATATAACTGTAAATCATTTGTTGAACAGCCGAAAGAAAATCGTCACTTTGGCATAATTAATGGCCGCTGATTAATTATAATTCCAATAAAATGCCCGTTGAATGTAAAATAGAAACAAGTGAGTACGATAGGTTAATTAGATCTATTAGAATATTTTTTCTATTTTTTTTTATTCAAGTAGCGGTAACCCTTAGTACCAGCAACACAACATAGTTGTACATCTCAAAATTGGCTTCAACTGGTTAGACGCAAGGATCCTTGTAGGTTTAATTTCACGACAAAAGTTTGACATTCTTTTAAAAGGGTGCGGTTGAGAGCCTTGTTTAATGCGTTCGTTCCACGAAATATTTAACAACTGACCATAAACCTTGACCTCTTCACCATTTTAACGGCCACTTTAAGGAAAACCTTTTTATTATCACTCTGTCTTTCGTCAACACCTTAACGAATCATGTCCATCAAGGCATGGCATTTCCTTCAGTCTAAACGCAGCTAGAGTGATCCATACAACTTCAAAGAGGCTATACAAATGAAAAAATGGCAGATTATAAAAGAAAAACTATTCATCAGCCGTGACAAATTCCTCAGCGAGCAACTGAAACAAAATGGCCGCCGTGTTGCCAGCTTCATCACTTTGTAGGCGCGGAAAACGTGTAGAAATAAAGATGGTATGGCAATAGTTGGGAGATGGAGGATAACCACCCAAGCTTAACCAACTTAAAGTAACGAATAGCAAATATATAGGAAATATCGTTTCTTGGCGATTACGGACTGGTATCGTACATTCAGACAGAGAGAAAAAAATATATGTCCAAGCTTTCCATCATGTTAATTCGTGACAACAGATACCAGGCGACTATAAACGATTTCAAAATACCCAACGTATCGTTTCTATGATCTATTCATTTTTAAAATACTATACTTCATCGAATTTATCATGCAGACTAAACATGTCTTTTCAGATTTGAGGTTTTGAAAGACTTTAGGCAAAAATATTCCAGTCTTTCGTCAGTTTCATATTTCAAGCAATGCTGACTGAGATCAAAACGGACTTCAACGAAACAGCGTTGCAAGCCCAACTGAGGGAAAAACTCACTGGTTCGCTTCCAAGCTTTGGAGTCAAGAAGCAAGGCATTGAGCTTTTATCTCATCTGGCCTTGCATGTAGCTGTGATGTAGCAATCTGGACTGTTTTTCTTGACGTCTGTTTGTCTGTTAAAAACTCGAGAATGAAACACTGGCAACTAAATAAACAACAACGCCAGGAAACAAAACCCGGGCGAAGCCGGGTACTGATACTAGTAGTATAGTAAATCTTTCTGGATAATCGAGAACAATCCGACAAAATCAAATTGTCTGATGGTCTTACATAAAAAAACTAAAGTGTGTGCTCTCACCATTCAGTCACCACAACAAGTGCTACTAACATCGAATGTGTCAACTGCAAAGCAAGTCGAGCGTTGCTAAAAAAAAAAAAACCTGATATAAAAGAAAGTGTGCCGTGATGTCATCTGTCCGCGATGGAAGGAGTCAAGAGCAAAATCATTAAAGTTGAATGGTTCAAAGAAAAACAATTTCACTCCTCATTTCGTAAACGTGTAAACAATAAAATTCAAATGCAAAGTTTTGGAAATAAGTAAATAGGGTAAATTAAACTAGCGTGGTGTCCTAATTAATATTTTGACAATTCTTATTAATATTAGTTTTATTTCTTGGGCCTCCTCTCTATGTAGGCCAGAGTCCCATGAGGGACAGATGGCTTTTAGAGGGTCAACAAGTTTAATTTTGCTTTTGACAAAAAACCGCCGACTTGTCTTTGACAGTCAAAACCCCTTTTCTCAGAATGGCCATTCACTACGTATCCATAAAATGAAGTCGACCAGTTTCACTTATTTATTTATTTTTATTTTTTCTTTGTAGGCGGACAGTGCTGTTATACATCATATGTTAAACGACTTCCGATCATTTTGGCGCCGTAAAGAAACAAAAAAAGCTGCAGACGACTGTGAAGGAGGTGACGCACAAAGGATGTAGTGATGGCTAAACTTAACAATCCCTTTCCCTTTTTCCGGTCGAGCAACACGGTAACAACGCAAGTCAATTTATTGAGATTGTGTTAGTTGAAATTATGAAGTCAATCCATACCTGTAGTATTTGGTAGTTTTAACACAATTCATGAAAGTCTGAAACTGTGTTTATTAAATTACACCGTATTATCTTGGTGGTTCTTACAAGGTGCTGGAGGTCCCAGGATCAATCCTGGCCTTAGCACAACCTTTTAAACATTCGGGAATAGAATACCCTCGTGCTCAAGTCAATTGTAGCATGTGAAGGATCCTAACAAAATTATCCACTCCGTCGCAAGATAACCCGAGCACTTAAAAAGGGCGTTAATTCGACATTAATTTTTTTTTAACGTAAAACAATAAATTGCTTTCTTTCGTCATTCTTTTGTAGTCATTGTTGCACTGCAAAACTTTGGAGACCTTCTGGAAAAAGCTCTACAAAATAACCGGGCCATTTCACAAAAACCAGTGATCTTTGTGCAAAAAAACGCTTAAACGTGAAGTGTACGATAAAATACTCCAACCTTCCCATAAAAAAACAAGAAAAAAAAAACAACATTAACGATAAATTAAGGTTTGATTTTGATTCTATTTCTATCTTATATTTTTTATACGTTTTATAATTCTGGCTAAGCAAGTAAATATTCACTGATCCGACTAACTTTCCCCAAAAGCCGTGCTTCACGCTTATAGATGCCACAGGCCATGTGTTCCTAACTTTTTTTTTCTCCGCTATGTGAGATGTAACACTTCCTCGAGCGGTGAATGTCGCTGCCAAATTGTTTGATTAGGAAGTGAGGGAAAGTGAGGAAATGTTCAATTGGTTTGTCAACCATCTATCATACTACTTATTAAATAGCAATGAAATTTTGTCCTAACAAGGAATGAGTTGAATGCACTTCGCTTTCCAACATCTTGTTACTTTTTAAACCGTTTACACTCTCAGACAATAGGTTTTTCGCATTTCGACGTCTAAAAAAAAGGGTAGAAACAGAGCGTCCAGAAAAAACTACCCTAGTTACAAACGTCTCTCAAAAATTAACAATGAAACCAATCATAATGCGATTTTGCCCATTGGAACGAACAACTCCAAGAGTTTTACTAAAAAAAATTAACACTAACTAGTTGTGATTGGCGTAACATACACCAGTCTAGTAGGAAGCCACGTTGTCACACCTTGGATGAATAACTAATACTGAGTTACACTGGTTGCACTTAGTCACACTGCCCCGCTTGTTGTCGCATTGGTTGTTGGTTTCCGATTGGCCCAGAGATTGACCACTTAGAGTGTTCCGTCATCAATGCATGTCATAATATTTCATTTGTTACGGATTTTAATCGACATTCACGTTGCCAGTAGCTCGCCCATTTTCACTGATACCGTAAAAAGAATGAAGACGCTCGCTCTTTTTCATTGCAACCGTGCAAAGAATGAACATTTTCCCATTTTTCACTGATGCCGCGAAAAGAATGAACATGCACGTTCTATCGTATTCATTTCCTGCGTTGTGTTGGTTGTCACAATAACTGTCTTTTCCTGTTACGGACCTTCACCTACACTCCTGTCTAAGCAAAATAACCCAAAAACATTTAACAGATTTTTTATTTCGCGCGAGGTGTCGTCAAGGTGGTTTCATCACAAGTCCCGTAACGGTAACATTTTTTCTGGGAGGGGGGTAATGGACCAAGCGTACAAAACCATGTGGCAAAATGAACGATGTTGCATGCCAGATATCTTCCGTACCCTGTTTAACAATACCGTGCGAAATCCAAAACTGTGTACAACCGGAGTGCATGTGGGTATTGGAGTAATTTTTTTACGAGTTGTTTTTTCCGACGGATGATGCCGCATTAAGATTGCTTTCCTTCCATACACGTTTGAAAATAATAACATATAGAGACGATGCTCGAGGCATCCACCAACCCAAATTCCCCGGCGGCAGATGTTAAGTAGAAGAAGTACCACCATTATTACAGTTGTTTTTTGCCGCATGAAGGAGGAAACCGGAGTACCCGAAGGAAACCCTCGTGCAACGGGAGGGAAACAACCGGGAGAAAACCCGTACATATATACTTCCCATTGCCAGGATCGAAGCTGGGTCTGTAGGAAGCCAGAGATGTACACTGGGACCAGGACGCCTATCGAATCTGACGCCCCAATGCTCGCAGCTACCCGTGCACCAATAGGTCAGTATTTTATGGTCACTATCTTGTAATCGAGAGCTGGCATTATAACGACATGGATTTTTTGTATGTTATCTGAAGGAAACATGAACGGAATCATTGGTTTACCAACATCCACTAACTTTTGGACAATCGCCCGTACGGGTCTTCTCTATGTCATGATCCGTGGTACTAATAACTCTCAACCGTCTGTGGTCGTCCACCTCAATATGGCACCGTTCAATTTGCAACCTAAGTCTATTCCGCCTCGTGGAGCTCTGTTTTGTTAATTTTTGTTATTACTATGACTATCAACGAATCAAGACCTCTAGTTTAACAGAAGTCTTCTCGGCAAGAACATAATAAATCTTTTCGGACCTTTTCCCTCTCAAAACTTCCTGTGCGTAGAGTAACATTTGTTTTTTGAGGTCGCAAAAGTGCATTCTCCTCCTACCGGCCCCCCCCCCCCCCCCAATCTTAACAAGCAAAACAAATAAATATATATCACTTGCAGTTTACGACACAAACCAGCAAGAAACCCCCTGCACACACCTCTCGAAACAAAAACTTCAGTTAGGTTATCATTTTCACAGATTTGATGGTAAAAACACAGTTGACGAAGTTTGGCCCTGCCACTGGGACGCATTACTCATTTAAACAATTATTGAATAAATAAAATGTTTTGAAATGAAGAAAAAAAATTGCAGATCAACGACGGATAATTTTTGCTTATAAATCTCAAAATTCTTGCTATTACGTATAAGCAGGAGCCTATAAAACAATTTAATCTCAAACATTTCGAGCTGAACCGCAGAAATCCGAACCGTTTAAACCGGAACCGCTACTTAACCAATACTATTTTTCACCACATTTCTAGCGGAACCTATCCGAAACAAACTTCACCCCCCCCCCCCCCGGCGCCCCCAAAAAAAAAAAATAAAAAAATTAGACCAATGCAAGCACTTAAAAAGATTTGTGATGTCCAATTTCTTGACCTTACGTCGCACAGTGATGAAATTTCACCGCACACAAAAATCAGTGCGATACGGTTTTTTAGGAAGCGAAAATTCATATCCATCCTGAATTGGGATAAGCGTTTAAACAGGCGCCCAAAATTCTCGACTAAACTGTTGGCCACTCTTGATATCGTATCGGCGCCACACTATTTTTTTATCCCTTGTTTACTCGTGGGTGTCGTGGGCTGTCTAGATTCCTTTATTTCTACCGAAGATCAATGGTATTAGTGACGGGCACAAAAACAACTGTAAAACCAGGAAGAAACTGTCGAGTGGTCCATATTAAAATTACACATTAATTATAAATTGGTTGAGATGTCAATCAAAGTTTTGTGGAGTGGAGGTCATGCAGAAAGACAGACGCCGTCTTGGTCGTCATTAAAAATGACGCCATCTAGTGAGAAGACTTGACACTTTGTTGGCAAATAAGTTCTTCGAGGGTTTATGGTTGCCAACAAACAAAAAAAATGGATGGGGAGGACGTCGGGGGGGGGGGGGGCGGAAAGAATAGATATCCTTCTGGGAAGAGCTATTTTAATTGCAGTTTGGGAACTGTGGTGATATTTTCGCGTACGAGAAAAGGAAAGTTGCTACTACACTTTTGTAGTGAGATCGTTTGCGACGGGAAGGTTTTAAGTCTTTTTGACTTATTAAAACGTGAGATGTGGTAAACAGAATTTTATCCAGTTTAATAAAGAATTGAAACTCGACATATATGGTTCGATTGTTAGGCAATAGAGAGTGACACTCTTCCTTGTTAATCTAATTCATGTTATCGAAATAAAGTTTGCAGAAATTAAGTAATCAGTTTTATCAGAAGGTAATAAATGTACACACTTCCGTAGGACGTGGAAGTGCCCATGTTACAACTATCGCTTCCTGTTCCATCACTTTCACAAGATCGTCTGTAAAGGAAGCTGTGGGGTTCGTTTCTCGTCTCCAGGCCAGTTGGTTCAACATTGCCAGAATCTTACTTTATCAAAGGCGTCAACTTACCGGCACGCCATGTGAATCAAGATGCGAAACACGCGATGTCTATCCCGGTCGACTTTGGCTTAAAGAAGGCAACTGCTTCATCGCTTCACGGTGGTTGCACGCGTAAATACCGCATACCTCAACTAATATTACCACGAGTGGTGTTTTTCGCAACCTGGATGTCAAGTTTATATGAATAACGTTGATTATTCCAGACGAGTAGTTCCACACTTGGTTGCATGGGGTCGCGACTCAGAACGCGATATGGGACATGTGGTATTATTACCGTAGACACTCCATCCAGCCCTATGGCATATCCTTTATGTCGCTTCTGGATTTACTAGTGGTTCTGTAAACAGCAGACCTAGATCCCTCCCCCCTCCTCTAAAAACTCAGGTATCTACTCTTTATTCCTTACGTAAACGGGTTAGAAGGGTTGATTGCAGTGACGTGAAATTTGAATAGGACCTTTCCTGTATAAAAATTAATCTGATAAACGGTACAAATAAAAAGTTGCAATGGCTGACAAAGTGTTTAAATAGGCTACAATCGTTCAGACCAGAAACATCAATATAAAGGAAGTTTGTAAATAAACAAACACCCGTCGTAGCATCCGGTGACTGCAGCGATGCCCAGTGTGCGCCCATCTAGACGAAAATTTTTTTTACGACGGGTGTTTATTCGTCGTCGTACTGCAGTTTAGTGCTAACTGGAATATATTTACAATTAGGTTGAACACTTTTAGGATGCTGGAAAAGGACTTGATTTTGGTGATACCAGAAAAAAAAAAACTTCACGGAGTCACGGTTTACAATGAACAAATGATTATACGTGTCGAAAACACTCCAATAAAATTTTCAATATTTTTTCAGCTTCTGTCAAAAAAAAAATTTCTGTCAATGAAATCAGTTTCTTCGTATACAAGGTTAAAGGGGAGGTTTAATTTGAACTGTTCACGGACGCGACGGACAGCGTGTACAATAACGTTAAACTCGAGCACAATACCAACAACTTGAGAGTCGTTTTCAACGACCCATAAACGCGATTTGATCTTGTGTCCTGTTGACTTGAAGACCAAGACGGCTGGCTACTCCGATGGACTCGCTTTGCATTCCTCACGTTTTTCGCCAGTGATCTTAAGGCCGCGTTTACACAACGACTCGCCTTTGCATTCTCGCAGCTGGATTTTAATCGCGACGGCAAAAAGGTGTTGCCACGGTAACAATGCCAAGCTAAATGTGGCATCGTTTGAGTAAATGCATGCAAACTTATAATCCGTGACAATAAGATAAGGAATTCCTCCTGACGAAATCATTTTTCCAGTTGCTTCTTCTCTCATTATTGACTGTTTTCGTTACGTGCCCGCAGAGCTAAAACCACCGCCATTTTGGAATTTCAGATAATTTCTAGCTTCTAGCTGCGAGAATGCAAAGGAGAGTCGTTGCATAAACGCACCCTGATCTGTTTCATTCGTGTGTCAGGCTTTTGTGGAGTTAGTAGACCGATAGACACTCGTAAAAAATCTATTTTTCCATTGGTCGGTAACTAATTACCGTTTTCCTGGACATTTTAATCTTGCCTGTCTGTATTATTTTCATTCTATTAACAGCTGTCGTCCTAAGTAGTAATTATTGGCTATTTATCCACTAGAAATTAATAAGGCTGTCATAATGGAGAAATAGTGTTTGGCTCCCTTCCATTTAACTTGTTCCTTCCCGCCCTTTTGATTCATTAATGGAACGAATTAATCATGGCCATAATCTTTAATAATTCACGTCCCACGACTTAATGTCTGAAGGCTGCAAAGCTGTGGCGCCCTAATTAATTTAAGTACCAGAATTTATAAATAAATCCCTGCACTTCTCGTTTGGTGAAGGCTTGAATTTCACCGCATCATTTACTTAATGTCCTTTTTGCAGCATTTAAATAATCCTATTTAAAACAACCTTTGACTCGATCTTTAGACCTTAAGGACACAAGAATTTGATTTGGTGTTTGTTCTCGGGGAAGAGACGACGGTTTGGGGCAATTGGTACGTCATCATCATAACTTACGAAAAAAACTAAACCTTTTAAAATATTTTTTTACAAGTAAGTCTGTAGTAATTCCCCTGCCCCCCCCCCCCCCCACGCACACAAACACGACGAAGTTTTCTGTGTTTTTTCGTTGCACAAATGACGAATTTGGGTTGGGAGGGTTGATGGAACGCTAAATTTAAAGAACATTACTTAAAGAACATTAAATTCTGAAGATTATTCATAAATCCATTTGTTGTCACTCTGACCAAAGATTTACACGTTATAGGCCCAAAACCCGTTTTTGGGCATCATTTTTGGGCGCCATTTTGGGCACCATTTTTGGACGCCATTTTGGATGCCATTTTAAAGCAAAATTTTTGGACGACAGTTTTGGTCGCCAATTTCTGCCACCAGCTTGAATTTTCACAAAATCGAACAGGTCGTTTGTTGAAGAAAATTAAATTGGGAACATTATTCGAAAACTGTCCGTGTTCAATCTAATGAACGGTTTAGAAAAAAGATTAGACAGGACGGACAGAGTAAAATGGAAAAAGATACGGTTAAATAAATTGAAAACGGTCACTGAAGGAAGTTGCTCACTCTGGGAAATCCCTGTACACTACGGTCAGAAATTCATGCAAATTCCCAGTAATCACTAGAAATCTTACTGTACACCATTTTCTAAAGAGAGCAACCCTTAATCCTCCCCGGAGAACACCATCGATTGTAAATCATACGAGGAGATCCCTAGTAAATTCTTGGAAATCACTGCCAATCCCCAGAAAGTTCTTAAAATCCAAGGGAAATCATTAGACATCACTGGCAAACCCCGGAAGTTACTGGAAATCTTGGAAATTGTAGTCTTACTGTACACCATTTTCTGAATTTACGGGCTCTTTTCGGATTTAGTAAATGTAAAGAATGACTTCCCAGAGGACCCGTCAAGAGATCTCATGATTGGTTAATCTTAGGTAAAGATGGAAAAAATCTAATGGGAAACCTGTAGGCTAATGGCATGGCTACAAAATGGAACCATCCCATGGCGTATTGAAGGAGCAGCCTGCCGTAATCAAAAAAGAAATGTATGCTAAGTACCTTGTCAAGGTCTTTTTTTCCCCAAGCTATGATGTAAGCAATATACGCTGAGCTCTCCCAACTATTTCCATCATCGTAGCCACCGAGAAGCTTGAAAAGCGACGATGAATTGGCAAATGAGATTTTTTCCCCATTGCCAAGGCCAAACTTTGACAAGTGAAGACTAACCATGGATCCCTACCTCGCCCGGAAATGTTTTGAAATTTATTTAAACAAATTGTTTCAACACGTACACAGACATAACTTACGTTCCAAACAAAAAACCTATTTTTTTCTCCGTACTCAACTTAAAGTAGAGTGACAAGGTTTTCACCTTCAAAATGTTAGTCATTCAATTGGAAAACGTGATGGCTTTTAAGATATTCTGTTTTAAACCAAAGATTACATTTCGTATATTCCAACTTCCAAGCTAAACAGATTGCACGCTTTTGTAGCATGTTCGACAATCTAATCGTTACATCTATATATCAGTGGTTCACATCAAGTCAAGGCCAGCTACGATAGGAGCTATGGGACCGGCAAGCAAGAATCACAGCCTCAATCTTCTCAGACCATGGATGAAGTAGACATGCTTAACGTTCCACATTTCCGCCCTACGGCAACAAGAAGTCGAGTCACTTATCAAAATGCGCAATTCATTTTACGGGTTATTTTTTAAAAGACACCAGTAGTACATAAAGAAATAAACAACTCTTTAAATACATTTGAGCGCTTGATGGGTCATGTGATACCTCGATGGTGTCAGTATAGTGAAGATTCCACAGTGGCCTGGACTCGACCCAGCATCCTCACATATACGCCAACCTATTTGCCGATAAGGCTTTTCTTGATATGAAAGTAAAGTCTTTTAAAAATTCTTAAACGTTGCATGTATTTTCTGTGGTACAACAATACGCCGAGCGAGTCCATGTTCCTGTCATTTGCTGTTCTGAATACGTCATCTACTGCCAACATTTTGTGGTTTGGAAATGGTTTTGTGCAGCACTGTTCATAAAAGCACATGCGACAAGAATAAAACACTAATATTTCAATACCAATGTGCATATATACACGCGGTATCTTCTTCCGAGTAAAAATATTAAAACACTTTACATTTCGGCTAACAGACCGCTCCCAAGCAGATACACTAGTTACATGGTCGTCTATGCCTTCCTTCACGACGTTCGCACTAACCACCTTGCAAGTACTGTCTCTGCTTCGGAGTGGCCTATTAGCCCAAATGGAAGGCATTTTAATATTTTTACTCTGATGAAGATACCGCGTTTATGCACCTTGGTATCGAAATATTGGCGTTTTATCCTTGTGGCACGTGCCTTTGGCTCCAGTGTCTTTTATGATATTGTGGTTTGGGTGATCTTGCCCTACTTGAACTATGGTAAGAGCACCGGGGGAGGGGAGGAGGAAGTGGCCCTTTCTCAACAAACACCATTTTTTTGTACCTTCTAAAAATTGATTGCTACCATGAGCGCACTCATCTCTTCTTGACTACATCAGCCTTTATATCCGGTTGGATTGTCCAACAGGTAAAAGTGACGTAAAACATACGACCTTATACAACTAAAACAAAAAAAAAAGAAGTTGGGCTAAATCCGTCTGCGATGAATAAGCAAGAGAAGACAAGTGTGGTATCCGCCGATTCATCATTGCAAGGTTGGATGAAGGGGAAAACCACCTTGCGCTTCTCATCCTCCTTCGTGAGGCCATGGCTTCCTCCATTACAGGCTTGACCTCGACAAACCCTCACATACCCTCTCTCTCAACTTAAAAGGCCATCGAGAGTAGCACGTTTAGCTCGAGAGAAAAAAAACACCTGGTACTTAACCTCGGCTTCAGTACAAATAAACAAATACATTTAAGTCTGATTCATCTATTTGTTCAGATAAAAGACAACCAAATACCCCAGCTTCCTCGTCGTCTGTTTTAAGCGTGCACCTCTCTCAATTACCCATACGTTTTCCTGAAGGGAAAAAATATTGAAAAATTTCGCCGATTCGGGCGTGATAATCCGTAACACTGTCTAAACTAAGGCTCGCTTCACACGCCTCCCGCCACTCAGTGTAGGCTCGGACTGGCCATAGTGCCATTGTCCCAATGGCATAGGCGCCCTCTGGCTACCATACTTTCGGCGCCCCTTTGGTACTCTATTTTTTCCTCCTCCCTGCCCTGCAGAGAAAAATCAATAGTTTTGGATTCCATGTCCGCTGAAGAATTTTTTTTCCAGCACAAATTCCCTTCTCTCTTCTCCCGCCCTTTTATTTACGTTTTTAACGCATTTTTTAAACGCGCCCCCAACCCACTCAAAAATGTCCAAAAACAGCATTACTTGAAATATAAAATGTGCGTTAAAGAATGCACTCCGAAGCCAGATATGACGACAGAATATGAAAATAAGCAAACCTTCTTGAGCTCGACCCCGGCTTTGCTTCTGCTTGGGGAGCTTAGAGCGCTTCTCAAAACTCCTAGACGGTTGGAGGACCAGCACTTCATCCAAGTTTTCTGTAAAACCCATGGCGTCCCTCCCTGGTCATTTCAATAAATGGCACATGCGTCCTTTCCTACCCAGTCCGACTCTGACTCAGTGACTCGTATCGTACAACAGAGTATTGGTTACATGCAGAAAACCACTTATTTGGGATGCAGGGGGCCCCTCACTACAGGATTGGGCCTTCTCGGGACACACCAATCCGACAGTGACCACAACCCTTATTTTTACCAATAAATAAAGAAACAAGTCGCTGTAGGTATGGTAAGATTTTCACCGATAGTTTATTTCCAATTTAGTTTAATTTTAATCAAGAAGTGAGTAAGTCCAGGCGTTGTATACTAAATCCAGTGACACACGCGGGGGGAAAGGGGGGGGGGTGGAGCTAGGGGAAAAGGTGAAGAGCCTTCCCACTCAGGGGGGGGGGGGCAGTAAAAAGTAAAATGAGGGAACAAACAACCAACCAAATAAGGCATTGATTGGATTGAAAACGTTTCAAGCGAACAAAAATATCTGAAAATGGGAAAAAAGGTTAATTGTCGCATTAAAGTCCTTTTCAATTGCTAAGGTTATATCGGGAGAGGGACAATTTTGCTAGGAAATACCTAGGATCTTTTTACATGCCTTAATCGACATGAGTACGAGTGCTTTTCCGGGAACCTTCTCTTTTTTCCTGAATACACAGTTAAGAGTGGACCGAAGACAGGATTGACACCTTTGGCTTCAGTCGTACTTCCCGTTGAGCCAACCCCCCCTCCCCCACCGAAAATGAGTTGTTTTACAGTTCCAAGAAACTTAAGCACCCCCTCCCCCTTACTTGATGTCTCGGTCTGAATTTCATTTTTTTTTTTCATCCCAACCCCGAAAAATATCCTTTAAACCAGTCCTTTAAATCCTTTATAAACCAGTTCTATAAACGAACAATTTTTTTTCACGGTAAAATTCAGATTTAGCGTCATCAACATTTGAGGTCCACTGGTGAGCTTTAGTGCAGGAGGCCCTGACAAAGCCCAAAGTGAGAAAGCTGCCACTCTTCGTCACTTGATTGATTTTTTTGTTAGTTTCCGTTCGGACATGCCAAGGATAGCGATGAGACGGACAAAAGCGACCTTGGCTCTAAATCCATAACAAATTCAACAAAAACGAGACCCATTATCGACCAAGGTAACATTCTCAATCAAACTTCGTTAGTCATTCGAATCGAAAGTAAGTCTCTTCTTGGAAAACCACTGCGATTCAGACCGAACATATTTGTAAACAAAAAGCTTCTTAAGCACGCTTCTTCACCTACTAAGGAAATCCGGTGAAACTCCCTCCCTCCGTCCCTCCTGTCCCTCACAACTCTTGACATTTTCCAACAACTTCATTTAGTGTTGGAATTGTTTTAAAATGAAACAAGGAATATTGATGCAACAGATTTGACAATGGTTGCCAACACACAACTCAATCCACCCAACAGAATAATATACTACATTCACCATTTTTGTAAATTCGAACATCCAGAAACGCGCTAATACTTTGCTCGTAGAGTTACAGCAATCACTGTGCAATACAGACGGTCGACACACACGCCAGTCAATTGCGCCAAGATTTTGCGCCAACAACTACGGCTATAAATGTGGATGCAAACCTATTTACGTTTCCTTTTGGACTTGTATGTCAGCCTGCCTGAGGGGGAAATCGAACACAACCGCTGAGCCATACTGACATGGCCAGTTAGGTAGGCAGCTGGAACTCAGGGCGGCAAAATTCAGTGAGGGAAGTGCGTATTTCTACTACCAATCTCGACGTCTCTGGTGCATTTTGGCTGTTCTCTCGGCCGCTACTATTATGGGAGGATTTCCGAGGCCACCCCCCGGAAAGTTTTTTTCTGGCTATAAGAGACGGCTCATCACGCGGATGTTACTTTGCTTCAGACGACGGCACACTCCAAAGAAATTATTAAAAATAATAATTCTGCAGTTGGTTCTAGTGGCGACTCTAAAGGGAGCCCGTAAATTGGGGCACGTGCCCCTCCCACCATTTTATGGATGATAATATCAACAAAATAATGACATGAACCATTAAAACAAACTACATTCGACGAATTACAATATTGATTGGGCAACTTACGAACTTTTAGACATCTGTTTTTTTTAGGTCTATGGTAAACAGGACGGAAAGCCAAGTCGGCTGGATTAGTGGTAAATAAATACAAATGTAAACCTATATCCGTTTCCTTTTGGAATTAAATGTCAGACTGCCTGACAATGGATTAGTTGTCAAAGCAATGGCTTAGTTATCGGGCTTCGGCCTTTGGTCATAAAGTAAAAAGGTTCAATTCCCGCTCAGGCAGTCTGAAAAAGCGATCGGAAGAATAGCGTGCCTGCCTTGAAAATGTCATTCTTTACTCTTTTTTTTCGTGGAAAATCACTCTTTTTTTTCTATTGGAGCCCCCAATCACATTTTTTAAGCTTGTGGACCCCCATGGTCACTCCCCCCCCCCTCCCCCAAGATACTTTAATGCGTTTATCTTCACCCAAACGGCGGAACAAGTTACAATTCATACTACCCAAGCCGTTTGTATCCTGTGCTCTGTTGAATATTAAATAGTGTAGACATAAAAACAGTTAAAATCAGTTTGACTGTTAGATTATTCTTTGTTTAATAAATTAATTATATTTCGAGAATGTTTACTATTCAAGTGTGAATGTCATGGTCTGAGAATGTTGCGTGTTAAGATTTCAAAAGTAGCCAACGAAGGCCAAGGTTGAGAACTTGAAAACAATTTATTAGAGCTGCATTCCTTTTCAAGAATCTGTTCACGTGTTTACCTTTTATGGAAATTAGCATATTTTTTGTTTTGTTTTGGTTTTAAAACAAACCCTTTGGCCTTTTGGATCTATCTGCATTTTGGAATGAAAGTTAGTTAGCCTTGAAACATTCAATGCTAAATATGACCAATCAAATCACTTAAAGAGAGCTGATCACTTGAAAATTTAAGTTGGATAAAACATTGTTTTTTTTTATTTGTATTTAAAGCTTATGGAGAAAAAAATATTTGGAATGATCCAAAGTTTACGGATGCCGAAGTAGATGTTTTTCGGTCAAGTTCAATCCCATTAGATGCTAACCTGCTAGTAAGGCGCGGGGGAGGGGGGGGGGTAACTGGCCTTCCATATAAGGCTTTTTTAGCTTCCCATGGCCCCAAGGCTGTGCACAAGCAACTTCAACTGATTTTAGTGATTTGACACGCTCCCAAACGAAGCTATAACACCAGAAGACGAGGGGCAATTTTGCTACGTAATTCCGATAGCAAATTCCTCGGATCCTTTGCAGGCCGCAATCGACATGCGCACGAGACATCACAGGGCCCTTCTCTCCCAAAAATGCTGGGGATGGGTGAGGACAGGCTCGAAGCGTGAAGGTTGTTTTCAACGTCTAGTTCTCAAAATATTTAATTCCGCATACCATGATCTGGCAATGAAATGAGCTTTGCCCTACGAACAGCACATGTCTGACATCAGTAACTAGCGTTACCCAAACCAATCGTCCCAACTTAGCTGCCTTCCCACCCACTTAACAACTTTCGCTGCAATAAATGTCAACGTAATCTTGAACGATATCTTCTGGAGAGAACAGAAGAATCTATAATCTATATATATATATATATATAATCTATATATATAATACGCTTAGGATGCACTTAGCAAAATCATCATGCAGTATAATGAAAAAGGGCGAACGGCCAACAATGTCTGTAACAATCAGCAACAAACGCAATACTGCTTCCAGAATGCTGGCTATTAGATTCGAGTTTAATAGTTTCAAGGATGTGCCCTGTAATTTTTTCGCAGCGAGGAACGAAGCTACTGTCTCAGTTGACCTTCGCTATGGTAAATACGCGGATGTGATCGTCGCGTAGCTGTTATCAATCAGAATGAGAGCGAGCGGGTTCATTCTAACCACGGTAGCAAAGAAAAAGAATGACCATCCGACAATGTGAACGGCAGTAACAAACGAAATATTGCTTTAATAATGTTAGCTCTTAGAACCGACTTGCATGCGGGAACCGGCTAGACTGGCGTAAGTTACGCCGAGGGTACAGCTAGTAAAATGTAATTATGAATATTTGTAGTAACCACTTCACTGCCAATTATGATTTCTGCTCTGTATTATGGGAATTTTCCCCAGGCTTCTGCCGCTAATCCCCCCCCCCCCAATTAAATTATATAAATTTAATTTCGCATGTAAAGAAATTCATCAATGGGATTCGGGAATTTTGACTCTCGTCAGTAATAACACACCACGAAAACGACAATGGTTATAATAATTATTCGGGGATGGATATGAAAATTTAATGCGCAATTTTCACATAAAAGCCTCCCCCCCCCCAGTACGTGACGTGGGCCTTTCAATTAATAGTTAAAGAAAGACTCGTGATGCACCAAATTTGTGAATTCAGAGCTTTTTTATATTTTGTGTCGGGGGAGGGGGGGGGGCGTTTAAAAAGTGTCACTAGTAATACTTCAAGCTTGTAGGGCATTAGGGGGAATAGGAGGGGCAGTAAGACTCCTCTGTTGCACCTCCAGAAAAATACCTAGCCACTGAAAATCTTGCACCGAATCAGAAAAAGATTGTAGGTAGACAACATTTTTCGGTTTTAGCTCAGCTTCATCGCCCCCCCCCCCCCCCAAGCTGTCGTTTTATACAAATGCATATAATCTTATTGTTTTGTGGGTATGTTATAGTTGCTACACAAACGGAAATAGAAAAGCCGAATTTCGGTTGGTTACAAGGTGCACCTCTGCCAGCAGTGCAAAGTCGATTAATGACGTAACGTCATACCTACGCGACTCTTAACCCCTTCAGTGCTAGGACGGCAAGGCGGTTGAATCGCATGTCTTCTTGGCACGAAGACCAAAGCTTCTGGTTTGCTCACTGCTCTCGGGTTTCTGGGGAACGCCTCGTGAATATCCCATGTTGGAGTGGGCGGTAACTCGTCCCCGATACTGAAGGGGGACCAACGCTTTAAAAAAAAAAGGTATACGATATTAGTACCTTTGTTCTTGATGTTTCTTGATACCGCATCGACAGAGGTAAGCAATGCAGTTCAAGTAACTGCAAAAACATCTTTATGGGTTGATATTTAGACGTAGTGGTTTTGGATAATGCTAAGTAGTGTTCTTTTTCCCAGCTGCTTTTCATGCCGATATTTAATCCAGAGGGGATTCCCCAGAAATGCTAATTGTTGAGTCAGTAGCCATCTCTGCACCTGGCTAAATCATGGTCCTACCTTATCCGCCCCACAATTAAAATAAAACGGATGCTGCCTTTCTGTGTAATTTGGAATACGTGCATCTGGCAGTGTTATGACCGACAAGTACAGTTATTAAAAGAGAATCCTGTTCGAGAACCAGATACTTGGAAAACTCAATATACCGGTAGGGTATATACAGTACTTATTAAAAAATGGAATAAGCGGGGGAAAAAATGATGAGGGAGCACTTGACAGTACGTAGAGTGTGTGAAGTGCTCCACACCCTGTATTTCCTGTCCAGTCTGTCAACTAAAGCATTTTAATATTTTGTGCAATTATGTTCAGCGTTTTGGGATCCTTCGTGTTTCATGGAGTGAAATTAATACGAGATCATCAGACCTTGCGGTCATTTTTTGAGGCACCCACTTAAAATAAAAAAAATCAGGATATTTTAGCATGAGGTGGTCGTGGTGGTATAGGGGTGGGAAGGCTGCTTGAGGAAGTTTATCTGGTTCATACTAGAAAGAGAACCCTGACAAATTCTCCACCAGTCAGGCTAATGTGAGAAACTGTCAGGTTTCTATTCTGGATATCTCTAGTTTTATTGCATACCCTGTCCTAAACACAATAATTTGATTTCTGCACTTTGATTCGAATTACGGGGAAGAGGAGACAAAGGGTGACATGTATCTCGGGCGACGAAACCTTCAGAGGGCACCAACGTCATTAAACGAACGAAACGCAGAATTTCGTCCTCTGGAGTTTGGTTAATTAACATCAACACTGACTTAAAAATAAGCTTGGCTACTTTCTACTGGGTTATTCTTGAAACTATAGGAAAAATATATTGCAGTTAGTTAACGCTAGGTTTTAAGAAAACAGAAAGTTAAGCCATAAAGAAGTTGAGTATTAATGGAAACTGTCTATCAACGTCAAAAAAAGTCACGGTTTTTGGTTTCGTTAGTTGTTGACCTTTAATTTCTGAGTAATTTCTCAGAAAAACGTAATAAACTTAAAGCTGAGTAATTTCACATTATCTGACTCAAAACCTCGAACTCTTCAACTAGCTTCATTGGTTACGAACTTAATCCACAAATTGAGAATACATTGTAAGGAGATGTTGAAAATGAAAGGGACAATGGATTTAAAAGTTGGATGGCTGAAGACAGGCACCAACACACCATAGAAACTTCGTTGCTGTCTTTCGCTCATCATAAAGCAAGTTCATTCGGCTTTGCTCCACCTCAATCGATTCTTAAGAAACATCCCCATTGAATACGTTTATCCTAAAAGCTTTTTGTTGTGAGGGATGGGGGAACACGTCCAGGGTTCTTGCATTAAGGCGCCGACTGGGCAAATTACGGCCCTTATTGTCACGCTCCATTCGAATAAAAACGGTAACAGCTTTATATTGCATAGTTAAACAAAGGCACGAATTTTCGACGCAAATCAGACAGCATCTTCAGATAAACGGATATTACCAAGGGGGAAGACAGTCAAATACACAAGACAGTAAGCGAATAAATATGTATGTTAAAATAGAAGGGTATATATAATACATCACCGTTCAAAAAAGTACTACTTTTTCTTCATGGGACATTTTTCAGTGAGTTGCCGAAACAGTGAAGGATTCTAATTATTTTCTGAGAAGGGGACTTCGCTTACGTACTTCGAGCGGGAAAAATCGGGTAAATTTTGGTTATTTCAGTGTCCAGTAAGGGCGTTGCCCTAAGACGGTGCCCCGGAAAGCTTGCTTTCTCATAACTGCATCATGCGCACACACGCAGCCTCTTAAAGAACATGATGGAGAGGCCCCCTAACATAAAAAAATTAAAACTTCCAAATAATAGTCACTAAAAAATATTCCACCAAGAAAAGGTTACAGTCCTTGTTGACAACCTATTTTCTGGTTTGACACAGCTTCTGTATTTTACTTCAGTTTTTTTTCTAGGTGATTTCTGTCTTGTTTGAAGAAAACGCGCACATCACGATTGGCGTCGGAAATTCAAACCTGTTTAACTATACGGTATCATGCGAGAATAAAAAGTCGTCATCGTTGCTTCTTGGCAATTGTAACTTTTACGGAATTTATTACAAGCTGTCTATAGCATCTATTCTATTGCATGAAGGTATGAACAAGGCTGATCTCTGTTTCAAATTTACGTCTTTTTTTTTTCTTTTAGCAGTTTAGGCTATATTTTTCAAAAACTTGTTCTGAGTATTTGTAAATAACATACTAAATTTGAGTAGCCTGTTTCAACCTAGCCATGTGGCACCGCGTCGTTTAATGTTAACGCGTCCGTTCTATCTAAGTCAGTTTTGACAAGGTCTGCAAATCTGGACATGCTAGTTTACACGCAGCTACATACAAAGAAAACAGAAGTGGAGAAAAGACAGAACCCTGCGACACGCTGCGTAACACTAGCCACCATTTTCATGTAACGTTTACAGCCCCTCGCTTGAAATCTTCCAACTTGCCGTAGCCCACATCGTTTCCAAATAACTGAATGGCTTTAAGTTGTAACTTCTAAACTAGATACAATCTAAACGAAACCGAAATCTATATATTAAAGGCCTATCAAGTCGAATTTTGTTCTTACATTTCCTTTGTAATACGATTGGTGTGTGATGGTGTAATGAGTCTCTACGGACAGCTATCGTGGTGCAGATTTGCACTTTAACGAAGAATTTTAATTGGTCATGTATTCTGGAGTTACGGGTTCTGAATGACTAGTATAGTTGAAGTTTTACATTGTTTTAAACATTGTCATTAGGCAACAATGCAAATCAGCTAACGCCTGCTGCAAAGCGTAGGCCAGTTGAAACAAATGCTAAATGATCCAGGTTTCCCCAAGAAGGCAAGGGAAAAGAAGGACCACAAACTGTAAATAAGCAGTGATTCACAGTGCCTTTTACAGAAATTCGGTGACACCATGTTGTCACTGCAGGCCAGAAGGCAAGGGGAAGAACGTTTAACAGTGGTAAAGGAAATGCGCTGATTGAGTGAGCGGAGCAAACGAAAATCAGCATTTGTTAGCCAATATGCGCAAAATTGTGGTTAACGAAACTAACTTTGATGTAGCATGGACAAACATATGACAGACAAATAAAACTCACAGTTTAAAACAAACCAGAAATGGGAGTACGGGGATGACACTAAGGGCCTCTGCACACTGGGCCACCAATCGACTTTGGTGGCGCCACCGTGATGGCCCATCAACAAGTCTACAGCCACTATGGTGGTGCCACCAGGGTATAGTAGCAATCGTTTTGCAAGTTCACAACATACGTCAGTACTTTCTGGCCGTGCCACCACAACACCCAATGATTACCCACCACATTTCTGGTTGGGTCAGCGGTCAGTGGCGCGGTCATGGTGGCCCAGTGTGCAGAGGCCCTAATAAACAAATAGTGGCAAAATACGTAAACATGTAAGCATGTTTACAGTGATAAGGGGAGATGTGGATTGAGTGAGAGATCGAAAGAAAATCACCATTTGTTAGCCAATTAAAGTAACTTTGATGAATCATGGATGAGACATGACACAAAATTACATGTTATTTCCACCAGTCCGGAGGACGCGCTTTTTCTGAT
The DNA here is from genome assembly GCA_023313725.1 of Lithobius niger. Taxonomy (NCBI): domain Eukaryota; kingdom Metazoa; phylum Arthropoda; class Chilopoda; order Lithobiomorpha; family Lithobiidae; genus Lithobius; species Lithobius niger. Next base: position 22,057 of record JAHWFP010261319.1, read on the forward strand.
ATTTTAGTAATTCTCCAGGATTTCCAGCGCCATCTTTCATTAAATCGTAAAAGAGAAGAGCTTGGAAAAACCCGCAGTCTTCTCTGTATTTCGCATTGACTTAAGTATAGGTTTCAGTTGCAGTCTTGACTCCTGGCTGATTTCACTGTTAATAATGCCTCTGCTGTCATAAGGCTCTTTCTTGCAAAGCATTTTGGAATACCAACATGCAACGTCGTAAGAAACAACTTGGTATTTTCACTGATGTTAGTATTTGGAAAAAACTGATGCAGGCTAAAATATTGAAAGTTTAGGAAATGTTTGCGTTAATTTACGTTAAATTTAACTTTCTGTTTACGTTGCTGTGTGTTGTACGATGTTGCTGTGGAAATGCACAGCACATTTCTGATAGTAATTAAAGACATGTCTTGAATGAAGGAAACATGAAACGTTTCTCTGGTGCTCCTGCAGTCATGGTTTTTCGATCAGCGTCCCTTGGGTAAAGTACGTTGATCGAAAAACCGTGACCCAGCCTACAATATCTTTGATATGCTCGGCTAATGTATTTTTGGGAGTCAAATATTGGGCAAATCGCACTGAGATAACCGACAATTATATTTCTGTCACCATGAAACCTGAATGACTATAGTAACATTATCTTTCTTAATTACGGAACGAAAAACCAAACGAGCCTAAATCTGTATTTATTTTATATTTCGTAATTAGAGCCAGGAGGTGTAAATTCATTACAACTCTCGCGTCACAAGGCCGTCTGAGAGAAAATTTGCAGGTTTCTCAGCTCCAGGCCAGTTCGTACAATATCAGGCTCTTTATTTTATCAAAGCATCGCTAAGAGGTGTTAACTTCACGACCGGTGCGAGAACTAGCGTAGAGTCTGGAGGTCGGAAACACAATTTCCACCACACTCGGCCATGACCTTAACAAAAGAAACTCAGTCGTAACCTCAAAATCGCAAGAAGGGAATTGATTGGATCAACTACAACAGAAGTACTACTCACATGTATTCATCGGATAAAAACCTACAGAGTATTTTTATTGTAAGTTATATATAGGACGACACCCGGGTTCCATTACCCCGATTGCTGAAGAGCTACTTACAAACTATTTCTCAGGGGGCATTATTGTTCTGATGGCGATGTTGTCCGCGCTCGCTAATTCGTGTCAATAATATTAAAAGCCAGTATAGGCCTAAAGTGCTGTTAACAAATAGCCAAGCGGTTTTACGGGACACGATTCCAGTCTATAGACTCTTCAACAGAAAATTAATTCTGGGCAGATCTCTATAAGCAAGAAGTAGGTATTTCATTACTTCTAAATTCTTAGCTATTTTAGACGCAAAAAGAATAAAGCGTACAATATTTCAGGCAATTTGGCATTCGCGTTTAGTTTCCTGAACCCAACACATTTGAACCCAACACCACGAACCCTCAGTTAATTTGTGTCATTTATTTAATGTGTATTACTGAATAAGCAAATCTGCAAACCTGAACAGAAACTGAAATTCTGCATTACGGATGAGACTTGGTTTTAAATTTAGAGACGTGAAACTCCCTGTCGTTAGAAAATGGAACCCAAAGTAGAAATCTTTTATTGAAATTGTGTATGCAACGAACTCTTAATTATCAGGAGCACATTAAGTTCGGTAAGAGCGAGGAGTAACGCTAACTGATTCAATGCACGTATTGCGTTCTTTTTAACTCATTGTCCATGCAGTGAACTGCAACTAGCACGTGCGTCTCCTAAGATTTAAACACCAACCCATTTGCTAACTGCGCTACCTTGACACGGAAACCATAGGCTCCATATACAAAAGACGCATTTGTTGTAACAAATTCACCCACTTGTTCCCGTCGTACGCTAGAAGTGTCTTAATACGGTCTTACACGGCTGTACCGATACCGGTATATTGGTATCGGAATGGCATAAACTTGCAGTATCGGTAAAACCTTATTTTTTTCGATAATTTCTCCAAAAATTAACCGATTTCGATGCTCAAGTACATCCGAGAGCTTTCCCATGAAGCCAATTTTGAAGCCATAGCTCAAGGCATTCTTAAGTTATTTAATAAAAAAAAACAAAAATAAGTCCCCCCCCCCCCTAACTCACCCCAAAAATACCACTAAAAAACAAGAGAGTCACAACACTGAAAATCTTTCATCCCCATTGTCTTATCATTCCAGCTGGTTAATGGCTTAGCTCTTATTTTTTACATAAGAAAATGAAATATTCAAAATTGGTATGCATTCCCAATACTCGACCACTATCGGCATAGCTTGGGACTATGCAAAAAATGTAATGGGTGTAGCCTTGCTCTCAACTCTTTACATTCTTATGGAATTATTAAACAGCATCTAAAAGAGAAACGTTTTACAATCTGCAAGTGAAAAGGTTCCAGTTTTAATTAATTGCCAACTCAATGATGGCTTCTCCAAATTTGGTAACAACGAGCGTCTGTTTAGGTTTTCCAAAATCCCTCGAATAAGACATTAGCATTCCACACGTCGATCGACGATAAACCTTGTTTGTTTTGTTGTGATATATGGATTAGTGCTCTTGACCTCCTTATCAGCTTATCTCTGGCAAACAAAGATGACGGATTATGTTAATCCAGGGGCTCTTTAAAGGAAAGCCACCATAACTTCAGGCTAAGTTGAACCACTTTTTCATCGCTAATCATTGCCACTTCACTTCGAACTAGATCGGAATGCAATCTCGTTCGGGTAAACATCACTTCCCTAAATAATACTACACTCACATCATCAACGGTAAATGTTTATTTTTCTTCTTGAACAAGCCGTATTTGTTAGTTGCGTTGTGTGTGAATCAAGCAGCCAGCTTCAAAACAAATCTCCTCTGAGGGAGAGCGCCATCTTTCTTCCTTTTTTTTTTTTACTTTGCCTGATCACACCATACTGGTCGATGTTTAATAATTTGTCTTTACGAAGAACCAAGCAAACTATACGTAGCCTTCCTGAAACAAATATAATAATAATAATAAATAAATCAATTTCCCACATGAACATGGGCGGTCTGCGGAAGGGTGTTGAGCCACTAATACTGAGCCGAGTTTTTATATAGCTGTTAATTGTCGCTTCAAGAAACTTTGGAGATTTTCCTGCTTTAGCATTCGACAGAAACCAACATTTTTTTTTTTAAGGGCGTTCCAAATTTTCACAACCCTAACCGAGAAAAAATTTCGACGAGTAGATGTACGTGCAGTCTGGACTGCAAGCTTCCAACTATGGCCGCGCGTGACTATATTACCCTGAACAAGTTCGAAAAAGGGTAGGTCCACTTTTAACATTCCATGCATTATTTTATAAGTGAGGACTAGGTCAAATTTAATTCGTCGTAGCTCAAGAGATTCAAGCCCAGTCAGAGTCAGACGCTCACAGTATGTTAAATCCCTCAAGCCGTGGAGGCGCTTCGTGAATCTACGTTGTACTGATTCAATCAAGTCGATGTCGCCCAATAAGTGCGGAGACCAAACGGGGGTAGCATATTCGAGTAAAGGTCTCACAAACACCTTAAAAGCCAAAATTTTAGTGTGATTACTGCCGGACGTAAAGCATTTGTTTATTATGGCGGACCTTTTGAAGGCCAGGGCGGAGATTTTCTGGCAGTGGAGCGAGGACTTCAAGTTTTTCGTAAACCACACTCCAAGATCCTTTACTTCTTCAACCGATTTAAGTGTCAGGGTGTCAATAAGTCTTATTTGCTATCTAATAAATAGTTAAAACTTGATAGAACAGGTGGGTACGATTCATTTCGCCGACACCCTTTTTGTAGACAGCCAACGACAGATGTTTCACCGAACTGGACATTTCACGGACAGCTATGTCATAAGAAGCTATGTCACCGATACAGCCATCTCCCCCACATCTTCTCCAACCGCAAGCATCTGGCCGCCTAGCGCATTTGGACAGAACTTTGCTTAGCGTGAGGTGCTAGGTTAGAATACGGCTGAAGACCAACGTGGAATGATATTAATCTCAATTCAAACAAGTGGCTGCAGCGACTACCTAGGCGCAACCGGTCTTCTGTACACTTCCACCACTTCAACGAAAATATTGAGGTGCACAGCTCTACCACGCACTGCAACAGCCATCTCTATTATACAATCCAAAAGAAGTAACCATCACAATTGCCGGTTTAAAATGTCTTAACTTTCAGGCCTGTAAGTTTTTTTTTGATTTTATAGGCGAATTTGTCAGCTTTTAGGCCTAATTTTTACGTGCCGTTTCAATTTCGTAAGTAACACCTAACGGAGAATTGGGTTCGAGAGTAGACCAATTCATTCATGCCACACGGTATCGAGATTTTTTTTTTTAATGAAGCTAATGAGAGCTGTTATCGAAATCCTTTCTTTTTTTTTTATGTTTGCGTGTCTTCCTGTAGCAGTTAATGCGATAATCAAATGTTATTATTTCAAGTTGAATTACGTCCAGAAAGCATATTAGCTATAAGGAAGTAACCATGTTTTAATTTGCCGTTTTTTTTTAAAGTCGAATTGACTAGCACTGAAAAAGGCAACGGACGGATAAAGTGGTTGCTATAGTCTTCCCATCCGTTTCGGATACAGACGACCAAAACTCTTGGTGATGGTGCAAATTTCATTACGTCTTGTTTCGAACGAATCAGGTTAAAATCAAAAATGGTGGCAAATCATCCATCATCGGTCATTGTCCAGATTCAATCGGACGTCCTCTTGCCCACCATTGGGCTGTGCTTGCTACCCCGGGGATCCTTTCATGAGGCTCGCCGTGTGCGTTGGGACTACATTGAATAAACAGAGTGGCGTTCTACCTGGAAAATCTAGGGAATTTATCAAGTCTGGAAAATTCAGGGAAAAATCAGGGAATTTGAAAAATATTTACCAAAAATCATGGAATTTGAACATTTTCCGGAAAATCTTTCATCTATAGAGAATAGGTAATTCGGATTTAATTTTTTATTTTTAAAACCTTCACTTTATTTCAGTTAAAACTTCATTTTCTTTTTGTTTCATTTCTGATAAAGTGAAACTTCTGGGCCTAAGTAATGTACGTGTTAAGTGAGTTTTGGGTTTTGTTCACATTGTAGCTTTTTCCTGCTCTTTACCGGTACCAGTTAGGGCAGTGCAATTTTTGATTTAGCAAAGCAATGCGATAGAGTTATTGCTATTTGAATGAAATGTGGGGGAAAAATTTAGGTCTTGTACTACACCTTCCTTCGACCCCAAAAAAATCGGGGAAAAGTGTTAGTACTGATCTGGAAAACTCAGGGAATTTCATCATGAGCATTTGAACGCCACCCTGATAAACTTCTGTTTAAACTTCTGTTTAAAGTCGTTTTGATGTAGAAGAATTAAACTATTGGATAGATGCCAAACTCGGTTGACAATTTAACGGTACAAAATTTTACAGAACCGAAATTGTAAAGACAACGGTGTTTATTTAAGTTCCTATCCTAAGTACAATCGGAAAAAAAACTGCTTCCCCTCCCACACAGTTTGAGTTAATCCCCCGAAAATCGTAACTGGCATATTGTTAAGTCCAGCAGGCGTAAATAAGTACTGAAGGAATGCACTAGTTGTTGCGTTTGCCAAAATCAGGTGCTTGGCTATCTCGCCTGGTATTTAATCTTCATAATTAAAATATAAACTAAACCATTGCCAACACTCGATCAAGCATCACAGCCTCTTTGCTGACTGGACTATCATAATTTAAAAACTAATCCGTTTTAAAATTATTCCAAATTATTCCAATGCAAAACTTCACCGAGGTGGGTGCTTTAATCCATCATGGGCCGGGACAGAATCTTTGCGACACTCCCGCCTTAATAAGTCTTTATCAGCTCCTGGTTCATAATCCTTCCTTCCTTCATTCCGAAACCATACTGCCTAGTGGTTAGCAAACTGTCTATTCGATCAAAGTCTGGTCATTAAATGGTCATTATCAGACCTGGACAAGTGCAAACAAGAAAGCCTAAATCGTATCAGTTTGGGGCTCTTTTGGATAATCTTTGTTCCTTGCCATGTATGGAGGTTTCCCGGTTCGAATTTCTTTTGCTAAAATTCCTTCTGCTTCGAAAGGTCCAAAATTGAGCCATTAAGCATTTCGTGCTTCGGACAATTTAAGGAAGGAAGGATGTGATAGGAAGGGCACGTCAACACAATTGTGCCCATATTTCTGATAAATGGTGCTCAATTTAGGCAAACAATACAGAACAAATACAGCCGTAAAGCCACAAAGAAATGACTAGTTGAAAACGTAGAGGAGGGGGGGGGGGTGCGTCAAAAGGGATGACTATACACAGCGGAAGCGGTTACATATGCGGCTAAACAGCTACAAAGGATAAACGCCAGAAAAATAAAATTTTGAACAATTTTCTGCTTACAGAAATCTGAATTAATATCATCCGATTTAATTCCATCTTAATACTGTCCAAACAAATTCTACGTAGCAATTACACGAGTCTAAGTTTCCAGTAGTCAATATGCAGCCAATTTACGCGTGGCTTTTATTTCTTAATTTTCGACTATTATCATTTTGATGCTAAAACGAAGGCCGTTTTCACTTGTTTTTTTACAGTTATAAACAGGAAGCAATACAATGAAGCCAAATTTGTTTATTTAGGAAGGAGCCTAATATATTTATTTTTCTTTATTGGTACTATACTAGTTAACAAACAAAGATGTTTGTTTGACAAAAAAATCCAACTCCATTGCAAAAAAAGCTATTTACCCTGACCGTGGAAGCGTTAAACTGTGACACGACGTTTAGTTAAACTAACCGTTTCGTTCTTAAGAAAAAAAAAACGGTGTTGGTGTATAGAAAAGCACTAATAGCTGACGAGCTTGAATGCGTTGAAGCAAGGAACCATTAAGATGACGGCACTGGCCCGTTGGGGTGGCCTTGTCTTATTATTATAATATTTATAATGATGTAGTTGTAATTAATATTGGCATTTGATGTTGGCTAAGCGTTCCGTAAATACATCAAATCAAATTAAATCCATTCAGAAGACTCGCTTTGTTATTTACATTGCGTTTTATCCCATTTTGATGTACAACAATACGGTGGAACAACAAGGTTACAACAATGAAAAATATCGTTAAAACGCTGTTTGATATTCTTTTAAAACCTGATACTAGACATTTCAATTATTGCAATCGCCTTTAGTATAAGGCTTTCGTAGTAAGCCAACAAAAAAGTGTTTTTCCCGTCCAAAAATGACGTTATGGTGAAAATTTCTACCAACATCCTTTATTAAAACAAAAGGGTACGAGGGGTTCACAAAGAAACAGTAGACAGCATTATTTAAATAACAGTAAATAAAAAATTTTATATACGAGTCGATCGTTATGTTAGTTTTTGTCCAATACCCTAATCATACAAATCCGACCCTCAGCTTCAACTCGGTATCGCATCACGCTCATTCTATGCACCAAAGCATTCGCCAACTGAGCTAAGCTTACAGGGAATGCCGACCTTCGGTTAGGTTCAGCAAAGAAAACGAGACGACGCCAACGGAGCGAGCAATGTAACTAGTACGACACCTTAAAAATAAATTCCCTTCCCGTTTGCCGCACGAAGCCATGGATCATACAATCTATTTTGAGTAAGTGGCTAGGGCCACCTATAAAATGCCATATTAATGCGGGGCCCCTTTCTTGTACTTGTATATCAAATTTCCTCTCAACATTAAAGGTGCGTGGTTCCATTATACGGAATGTTGGCTTTGCTGTACCACTCGGTTTTATTGCACTCGGTCAAATCTATGTCAATGTTTGCTATTTTTCCGTGGGATGCGAAAAAAAATAGGGACAGAAAGTGGTCATCTACAAAAAAAAAAACCCAACTATTTCTTAACTGATCTAACTGTGGTACGTCAGTAATCTAATCGTCAGTAATCATTTTAAAAACGTACGATGTCTTACGTGTGTGCGTGTACTACCTCTACATCACTTGAACTAAGGCTTGATCGAGCTTTGGCGTTATGAGCAGTTTTCAGAGCAGTTTTTCTCGTATTTGAGGGTCAAAATATCAAGTTACAGCTGAATGAAAATAGGCCTATCCGAAGCTTTTTTTTAAATTATTTATTTTGACGTGAAAGATGAGAGCAACGTCAAAATAAATAAATACATAAAAAAGCTTCGGATAGGCTTATTTTCATAGCTGTAACTTGATATCATACCAAAAATGAAAACTGGTAAAAGGGGCCGCCAAGTTCCGAATGTTCGGCCCTTCAACATTGTTTAAATTTATCGTGCTACACTAGTGTGTGTCTAGACACGTACGTCAGTACACACGTTCTCATTGTCCAAACTTTGGCTGTCCAATGAGAGACGATGCCGACAATACTAACAATGGTTATAACAATATTTTTGTACTTACGCGCCATCCCACGCCATCCTCGTTACGCCTCCAAGCTTCAAACCATAAAAGGTACGCAGTTCGTATTGTACTGCACCCATTCATCCAATTTCATAGCTGGAAGCCTTCCCGTTATCTCGGTATCGATGAATATTCACGCTGTGGGATTTAAGATGAGGATGAGCGGGCTAGCTAGCTAGCTAGTAGTAACACATTTTCAACGTTATCTGAGGGTCAGATTTTGCATTGAAAGCAGCTTAGCTGGCATTCCTACACGAGTTAATTTTTGTCGGGTGGGTCATTGCTCTCAATTTCAACACAATTTAAGCTTTTGTACCGCATTATTATTTTCCCCAAGTACCTGAAATGTGCCCAACTATGCTTCAGGATATAAAAGACACTGACGCTATGGCGTCGCGCTACAATGGTTTACAACCTCGACAATTGAATTGATGTGATGAATGTTGTGATGTTTGTAGCCTAACTTGGCGCGACACACTAGCGTGTGTCTAGATTTCGACCCTCAAATACGAGAAAAACTGCTCATAACGCCAAAGCTCGATCAGGCAAAGTAATCAGAAAGAAATCAGCTAAACCAAATGAAGTGTGAAACAACCCCAATAGAGTGAGCGATGCGAAGAATATGGCTAGTCGCTATTATTCGGTTAAGGGCGAATAAATTCCCACACATCAGTCTTTTACCTCATTATTTGTCCCCCCCGCCCCTGCAATATTGTTTAGTGACAAGGCGTCAATCACAACATGGTACAGTACAACTTGTTATTTTTCTTCTTCAGTTTCACAGGACAAAATGACTGCAACCTGATTTTCTTGTGTCACTAACCTACATTTTCCCTGCTTTCCTTTCTCTCATCATGCAACGCCAATAAAAACGAGTTTCTTTTTTCTGAAATATCTTTTTTTCTTTTTCTGCGTTGCCCGACAAATTATGACACTTTCTCCATTTACTTGGAGGCAATTTAACTTTTCCTCCTCGCCATCATAATCCGTCTATTACGTAAGTTGCAGCAGACTATTTTTTTCCTTTCTCTCCCGGCGATGTTACCATGGAGACGTAATGGAGTCAAGAGCGAGGTCATTGAGTAAACCAGCGCACGTGCTGCACCCTCCGCCTACCCCATTGGTTTAAAGGTTCAAGGTGCACATTTAGGAATGTGTCCAAAACAGCGGCGTAAATAAATCTTTCTCGGGGGGGGGGGGGGGGGGAGAAGACGTCCCACTCCTTTACGCCCCTGCTATAAAACGTCATGTATGAAGTTTATGTAGTGTGTGGCGTAAAAACTGTTATGAAGAACTAGCGAATATAGGTTTTTCCAAGGATTTTTAAACCCCTTCGGCTCATTTTTTGTTTGTGGAAGGGGCACCTCCATCCCCCCCCCCCCCGCCCCCTTTTTTGGGCCCCGGGGTTTGGGTTTTTTAGAGCTAAATAAAGCAAAATAGTTAAAAATAGTTAAGTCATTAATTAAAAAAAAAACCACTGCAAACTAAAATCCTAATGATTAATAACAAAACAAGAGACGCCCCAATAACATTTCATCTTTTCGTCCCTGGACGCCTTTATTTTAATGCATAGCTCAAATTCTTGTTAATGACCAATAAGGTATATTAAAAAAAATTAATTTAAGTAATAAAATCCACAGTAAGTTCACCAAAAAATATTCCTGGTTTAAAAAAAAAGCACTTCTGTGAAAAGGAAAGTTTGAGAAAAATTGAAAGATGTGGCCAAAACATTTCCTACCTTATAAGTTAAATGTTGAAGTTGAATTTGTGCTTTAAACTTGATCTGCTTCAAATCATATTTCTTACAACTCTTGTTACAACTCGTACAAGATTTAGTGTCATTTTCCAGTTCGTCGACTACGATTTTATTTAAGTCTAGTTGTAAAGTGGCCAGCGTGCGTAATAAGCGGAAAATACGCATCATGCTTTGCATAACCGCTTTCAAAGCTTTGCTTTAGGATGGTGTTTTGTGAAAGAACAGTGAACGGTTCAATACGATGGTCAATAGACGGCTATTCCAGATTGTTGGGGGAGGGGGGGGGGGGGGGCGGCCGTACGTAAACATTTTAGACCTTTGTTAGGGACGACGATGATCTAACACGGCATGGAGGGGGGATGGGTCTGGGGAGGATAGTTTTAATGGACGCTTGAAAAATGGTTAAACAATTTTACTCAACTTTGCTGATAACACGGAAAGGAAAAGCTTCCACATTTCAAAGCAACAAAATTTACATTTAATTTCTAATTCCTTGATTCGTGGATCCTTGATTCTAGATTTTGGTCCCCCCCCCCCCCCCCCCATTGTACTTCCTTTTTACGTTTACAGAACTTGGTTCGGCAACTGTTAAGAACATTTTTTGACGTATTTTCCTACGGCATGGCAGCAATGAAAAAGGGTGAGCGTGTTCATTCTTTGCATGGTTGCAATTAAAAAGAGTGAGCGTCTTCATTCTTTGCACGGTAGCAATGAAAAAGGGCGATCGTCCGACAGTGTGACGGGTAATATCGGTTAGTAGTTAACAATCAGCTGCAAATGAAATATTAAGACCTGCATTGTTGATGTTTCATCCCACAAATACAAGTTATTAAACATCAATAATGGGGAAGAGGGATTTATCCTCAACTCGTATCAACACTCGTCGCATTCATCACATTCATATCGGTTTCATACCAGCTTTTTTATGTGTGCACTTTATTTTCCTAAACAAGTCTGTCTGTCTCTCATATCCAGATCTAGAATGGCTCAATTAAGAAAAAGGGAGGCAAAAACAGAGCACTGCCTTGATTTTACTTCTTCCTTCCTTATTGAAATGGAGTGGGAGGGGAGAGGGGTGATAAATCGGGGCAAAAATACGTTGTGTTACGAGCTTTTAGTTAGAGCATCCCTTTAAACAAAATTCTTCCTCTGCCACTGGTCATTCCACCTGGATAGAAAACCAAATGATTCTCACACTAATTTTTTTTTTTTTAAATGTAAATAATAAGTCGGTTTTAATTCCGTTAGCTTATATTTCGTTAAGGATCTCAAATAAGAAACTAAACCGACAGCTGGGAAACAAACCAAGGTCTGCAAAGTGGGCAATTTAGAGTTTCCCACTCTTGTCACTCCGTTTCCTCTTAAAGTGAATTCCTTTGACCTGTATTTATTTTAGTCTGTTTACTTCTGAGCTTGTTTTATGTACTTGTTTCTTAGTAGGTCTAGGTCTTCCAGCATGTTTGACGCATTTATATTGTATCCTTCGTGGAAAAAGTATCAATCCCCCCCTCCCCCCCTCGCACCCCCATTTCGTTTTGTCTATTGCTTCATCTTATTTAGGCCAAGTCTCGTCTCAAATCTCACTTCTGTCTCGTCGTAACTCGTGATGTCTCGTCAGCCATCTTGCTTCACGTTTTCGCAGCTAGAAGCAACATGGCGTCGGTTTTGTATCTGCCGACTCGTAACGAATCAGTCATAATGCGAGTTGAGAAGCAACTCGGAAAATTGCTTCGTTAAGAGGAATTATATATCGTATTGCCATGGATTGATATGACCGCTTACATTTAATCAAACGATATCGTAAATTGATATCGAAGTATAGAGTTGTTGCCATGGCGCTGAAACGTTCGCCATTATACTGGACTCACAACTAACTTCAAGCTGTGAGATGCGTTGCATGACATCTTGGATTTCTAGTTTTGCTTTAAATCTGTCCAATTGTAGGCTTTCGGCCAGTTTTAGGCATCATTCTTCCTTCCAAACATCAAACAAATAAAACATTTTTTGATGCCGAGGATGTTTTGAGTGCATTCAACTCTCCTGATTTACAGTTATCAAAAATAAAAATAAATACACGAAGCAAAACGAAATTCTATGTTATTTTTTTTATCCCGCCCCTGGCGTTCGATTCGGGCAACGCTACACTTTGTATTAAAGTGACAAAAGCATCCTCGTGCGTAATCATACAACTTATGTTCCCTTCTTTCTATTTCCCCTTAGGCCTAACATCCTCCCTGTTTACCTTATAGAAAAAGTAACCATGCTTCGAAGTATTATTCGTATTTATGGGAGATAAAGATAAACACACCACCTAGGAAAATAAAGTATGACAAACACTTAAAATGCACACAAAAAGTATAGAAAGTTAATAAGAATCAGGAGAGGAATAAAAATGGTGGTTACTTTTGAACTGTATTGCAATACTGTCAACTGTTAACTACACTGCTGTCAATGCGATGTTGTACCGCGTGCTGCTGGGGCGGATGGATTGCAATTGGGGTTTGCAGAATACCATTGTTAATGCGCATACGTACGACTTGTATTATGATGATGCTAGCTAGCTATTGTTAACATTCAGGCATTTAAGCACTAATGACACACCAGGTGTCCCCACGATGTTTAGGGGCCCGCAAGGTACAATTTTTTGTAAAGAAATGACAGCACATTAAAAAGTAGAAAACTGTTGGTGGTGTTTTTAATTTTCATGCATGTCTTGGTTCCTACTGCAGTTAAAGAAACCGCTGGAAAAAAAAACACATTGGTGGAAAATTATTAAAGATTTGTTTTCTTTATTTGCAGTTAACGATTTCAATTGCTCGTGAAATATTCGTTCTTCACGAGATTTATCGAGACTTACAGCGATAATAAAAAAAAGTCGACCAGATACTCCCACCCCCCCCCATCTCGTCTCGGCCGGGGGGGGGGGCCCCCCCTTCCGTCGACAATTCGTTTTAAATACAGCACTGGCTGTCAACTTGGGAAATATGATAAGAGTGCATGGATCACCTGTTCGCGCCGATGGTATATACCCCCGGAAAAAATATTTTTTCCGGGGGTATCTTTTCCAGGGATATTTTTTCCGGGATATTTTTTCCGGGATATTTTTTCCGGGGTATTTTTTCCAGGGGTATTTTTACCTAGATTCGTTCGCGCCGACCCACTGACCTCACTGTTAGGCGTGCAGAATTGCGTATCGCTGGGGAGGATGTACTTACAAATAATACCACAGTAAACGGCGTTGTTTATTATTCACTTTTTTTCGGGTTTTACTGCGAGCTAATGTCCAGAAAAGGGGGGGGGGGGAGGAGTCGATTAGCCAGAACGATGGGCGACGGGTAGGCTCTGTGCCATGACGTCACAACGCAATGAAAGTCAGCCATTGACGAAAGCGAACAGCGGCCGATTGGCATCCGATTGGACTTACTTCGTCACGTGATATGAGTGTCATAATACAACCGTCGCGTATTCCAGCTTTTTTACGTTGGTTTCGTACCGTTTTTTTTTGCTTTCGTCAAAATTGCTTTCGTTCCGTTTTGTATTGTGCACAGTATAACGTAGAATGAAAGCAAAATATAAGTGAACGAAAGCAAAAAAAAAAAAAAAAGGAAAGAACCCAACATAAAAAAAGCTGTAATAGTCCGATATGGCAAGAAAGGCTCTTCGTTCATGTCCGTCCAGTAGCATATAGCGATCTCGTTGATGCAACGTCGGATTCCTCCCCCCCCCCCCCCCCCAAGAAAAAACACATCATTAATTGAAAGTGTAATACGCAGGAAATTAATTTGTTGAATTATAAAAATTATATTTAGAATCCGAACGCATGTTGAATTTTTTGCATTTCATATCAGATGTGTAGAGTATTTTTTTTTTTGGTTTTAGGTAAAAGGAAACTGGAATCGAAATGCTACAATTATTTCCGAATGTTTGAAACAAAATGTTAACTAAAATTAATTTATAAAGTGTTCTTTGTTCAACAGGGTTCGAAATAAAACCCTAAATGCTTAGACAATGTAGACTGAGGGTTTCCAGGGCCGTCGTGAGGCGGAGGGGGGGGGGGGGGCTGCACACTCTTTAGCTAGGCCACTGTATCCGTGGAAGGAAGGCTTTTACTAGGATTTGTCGTCGACCGCTCACGAATGATGGAAGAAACACTCTCTTGAGTCATACAGATTCACTGTCATAGCATTTGAGTTTGGTACTCAAAAGATTCACTCAAATCTGTAGTTCAAAATTTCCCTGCAAGGTTTTGGTGTAGGAATAAGAACGTGCTCACATAACTGTCTCGCACTTGACGTACACAATAATCGAACATTTTAAACATGGTGTCTGTTCTGGCTCTGCCGACTCGTTACGAAGCAGTCCACAATGAAAGTTTAAATAACGAGTGTGTAAATAATTTCTTCGAGTAGACTTCTTTATCTGATTGCGACGAATTGACATGACTGCATTCACTAAACGATGCTGTAGATCTACTTTTCATCACTGACAACGTACGATTTGTTTGCGTGTTTGTTCGGCTGCTCTTCCGGAACTAAGGACCTACGAACGTGCGAGTAGCCTACCACCAAATAAAAGATAATTTAATTACGGAAAACTGCCATTTTTGAAGTACAAGTTTGATCAACCTTTGATTTACCTTGATTTACCTTTCAAGGAAACTTGGTTACAAAAAAAAAACTTTTGCATTTCTGAAGCACTCAGGTACTCGGCTTGAGCGAGCAATCCAGCAATTTCCGGATACAATAAATCTTTTCGTTGTAAAACAAGTACACTTTTAACTGTCAATGAACTGCAGACATTCTGAGGACTTCAACAAACTAATTGTGAGAAATAACTGCAGATTGCGTCGTAATAATCAGTACATCAATTTTGTAGATGCTCTGTGGTCGACTAAACTATACGAACCTCGGATCGACGTCACTAGTCCATTCTACCACAGCAGCGACATTTGCCATCGTTACAATCGCAGTTGTGACATATGCGTAAATACAACATAACACATTTTCACACCGTCTATGAAGCCAACAGTTTTTTTTCCCTTCAGTTATGCATTATAGTTTCTTGAATTTGTCAGTGGTTAGGCCAAGTTTGGCCTATTGCAGAAACCGCGCGGGGGAATTTCTAATAAATATCCACAACTTTAAAGGCACCTGTTCAACGTTTCGATAGCTTTGTCCATATTCTAATCTAAACACAGCATTCACGTTCCAGACTCTCTCTCCGTCATCCAATAGGCTGATGTGGATCAAATGATCTCGTTTTAGTTATGAAAATCGCGACGCTGCTGAGAATAGTGCTGTTTCATTTTTAATTAACCGCTATTTTCTTTCTATTGCACGAAGATTGTACGGTGCAGCATCTAGGAGTTGAAAAGGTGAAATGGCGTCTTTAAGGGAATTCGTTCTCATAGAATTGTGTGTTTGGGGATGACGCAACAACTTATGTTTGAGTCGCCGTGTTTGTAATTTTGAAAATGGTCTTTTGCTGCCATGAAATCTTGGACAAAATCATGATGGAATGGAGGATGTTGGCGGTAAACAAGCCCAAGAAACTTTCTATCCGTTCCATCCTCCACATACCCGTTATTAGGCCTAAACCAAGCTGAGTGGCCAATCACCGATTCGGTGGACCACAACAAAAACACCATCCAATCCAATATAAAGTTCAACAACATGGCAATTCAACAATTACTCGGACAACGAGTTCATGGACCAACGAACAACTGTGATGCAACCCATCCAACGTTTTAGACAATTTGCCAATTATTTCCTTCCAACCTGAAGACCTTCACTACCAAAAGCAACGATTTCGTAATTCTTTTTTTTTATTCTCGTGTGAGGCGTTGGTAGTGGACGTCAAAAGCTAATCAACTTTTTTTTAAATGAGCTGTTCTATTGAACTCTGGCTGGTAGTTCTTTATAAAATCCCACGTGTACATAGGTCGGATAAACGATGCGATCTTGCGTTTTCTAAGCTTGGAGGCCATGACGATATTCACTCAAACTATTTGAAGGACGAATTTCATTTTAGAATTCCTCAATATCGTGTCATCCAAACGCCTTTGTGACAGATTTCAAGGAATTCAGAACAAAACAGCAATCGTTTCCCAAATAGACAAACAATTCGGTTAAAAAAAAAAGCAATGCTAAATGTACTAAAAATGCTAGCAATCTTAAGTTTATGACGTTTCGGTTTCATGTGCAGTACCTTTAAACGTTCTCAGTTGACAATTCCAAGATGGCTGCAAGTGTACATCATTACGCATTCGTTCAATAACGAGGAGACAAAAACCATTGCAGGGATTAAACGATTCCTAAACATCCTGTCTTTGAAAGCAATATAATGTCGAAATGTATTCTTCTCCACACAGTTTCGAAGGGCAACTTACCCGATTAAAGAAATATTCATCAGTTTTCACCAACAGGAAAACTACATTTCACAGTCAAGAAAAATTCAATTTTATCCACCCGAGTCACTAATAGAGATGGCTCACCATTCACACAACCCTAATCACACAACCCTAATCACACAACCCTAAGCACCACTTCCTACCCCATCCCCATGACAAATCCCCTGCCATCCTTTACCATATTTTTATCAATAATCTCTACTTTAATTAAACTTGTCTTTCGTATGATCTGCATGCTGCGCTTTATTAAAACCACTTCCATGTTCATTTGTTTTGATGACGAGCATATATTATTAGTATTTTAAAAAAAAACCGCTTAAGCGTATAAAATACTGATCTACGCCGTAAAAAAAACTTAATGCCTTGAAAGAATAAATGCAAGAAAAAATAAGTAAGCCATCAGCGTCGCACTAAAGCTCCTACTGATACGTGTAAAAGAATCTCCAGCTGAGCTTCCCAGAAAATAAGCTGGAAAATAAGTTTTTTAAAGGCTTACAAGCTGGATTTTACACGCGTTAGTGCGATACAGATGGCTTGCAACACTTTTTCTTGTATCTGTTCCTTTATAACACATTATGTTTTTTAAGGCTTACAGCCACATATTACGTGCTTAATCGTTTTTATAATATTAATATCTACTATTTTTTTCTGGAAATATTTCAGGTAAATTAAATAACTAGAATTTTGATACGAGGTAATCGCGGTAGGAGATAACTTAGATGAACGCTTTTTGAGATAAATCAATCACAATAAAATACCGTTCAAAATACCGTTTCCTCAGAATAACAAAAAGCATATTGTAGCCACATTAAAATAGCGGTCAAAAGGCCCTAGGCCTTGTTCATATCAACGTTTTAAGCTGTAACAATTGAAAATCCGTTCATTGGTTCGATGTCCAGGTGGGGACAAAGAGTCCCAACAAAACAAGAACAGCAAGCAGTGACCGTGTTGTGGAGGCCAACGGTTCGATTGTTGTCATTAAATTGTTTTAATGTAGTGAAATAGTTCTGCCACGACGTCAAATATCGAATGTCGTTGTTTCGATGTCAATTCGGGGGAAAACTCTAGGGTTTCAAAGTTTTACTTTTAACGTGCAAGTTGAGGCTTACATGTCCATGGTAACAGACGCAAACACTGGGCGCGAAACATGGATTTTTAAAACAGTTTACAGAAAATCTAACATGTAGGCTATTTTCGCTAATGAAACACTACTTCGTGACCAAGACCATGGACATATACTGACATGCTAACAATTTTCTTACGCAATAAATTTTTCTTATGCGATTGACCGAAGGGGATTGAAAGATTTACTACGTCTGCTGCTTAGACGATTAAACGATTTTATTTTCTTTGAATGGTGTCACTCCAGTTTCAAAGTGCAGATTTTAGATTAATAGACTTCTGCTTTTTTTAACCCAAGAATGTGTGTTTGTCGTTTGCATTTAAACAAACCAACACTGTTTAATTCAGCAACTCCTATGTAAGTAGGAAGCCAAGCCCTACGTTTCCCCAAGGGTTAATCTTTGACGATTACTCATACGTTTGTCATTATTACTGGAGGACAGGGCCGGTCGATCGAGGGGAGGGGGGGGGGGGCGTCCTTTCCCCCCAAGCAGCCATAGTTGGCAAAACTCGAAACTGAGCTGGCTGTAATTCTGCAGTAGTTTTTTGTTTTGTTTCAATTTAGTGCTGAAAAGGTGGTGTCGGAAAGGATGCTTCAACTTCCAGGGTCCATTGAGATGGTGGGGATGGGGGGTTTGGGGGAGATGCCCACATATTCGCTCGCTGGATTTACCTGAACCCTTCCAAATGCTTTCTGGAGCCGGCAAAATTTGGATGTTAGTTGGCAAAATGGATGTGTCTTCCCCTTCCAGTTTAAAGGCAGATTGTGACCGAATAAAAATCTGTAGAACATCTAGCATGAGTCCAGCGAACGAGAGACACATATAGCCTCCTTAATTATTGAGTGACAATTTGGTCCGTCCTCGTCAACCTGGCTGCAAGCTGTAAAGGTTAACGATATCACCGCCGCTAGATGGTGCCACGGTAGATTCTTAAGATATTCTGTTGGTGTGTCTTGAATGTCTTTCAGTGTGGCTCTGTATGGGTTGAGGCTAGACGCCGGAAAAAGGTCATTAATACGAAACTGCCTTTTTTTGAAAAATTCCAATTTGTGGAGGGTTGTTTAAATAACATGACGTTTAAAGGAACTTCCCCACTATGCCCAGGGGAATTTTTCACGGGAAGCGATCGTTTCGAGCAGACCGTGGGACCTGGTAATGTTTCAGCGGGCATTGTTTTTTCTGCCGTTTTGGGCTTACTGTTCAGAAAAACGACCGCTACATCACCATAGTTTTGGCTTAGAAAAAGCCATTTATTGAAAATTGGATTTAAATTCCGAATCATCTGAATCACTTTCAACAATCTGACTACTTTAACCCTTTAACTGGCACCATGGAGCTGTGCTTGCCTACTCCCCCCCCCCCCCCCCTCCCCCACGAAGCTTTTGTGACGTGTTTGGGCTTACTTTTTACCCATCTAGTGACGCACAGCCTTATGGCAACAAATCGCTGAGATGCAGGATACTGGATTTCACTAAACTCCCCGGATGCTACGACGGGGATTTGTTTTTCTTGCTGCAACTCCTTGTTTAACACCTTTTCAGTTTGATGTAAGCCAAAGTGAAGGCTCTGATTCAACAACGGACCAGAGTCAGTCCTTACTTTTGGCGTGTAGTCGTCTTGTTTTTTGTGAATTTTCAGCAGCCTAATGCCAGCTGACGACGAAAATGTCGCAATTTTGAACCTTAGAGGGAAAAAGAATTTTAATGAGTGGGGGGGGGGGGGGGGGGGAAATTCTTGCCAGCCAACCACCCACGGTCGGGTGGGGGGATAGCGTCGAGGTAATCGTCCAATGTACGCAACAATAAATACCAACCCTTTGAAGCATCTTGGTTTAGTCTCTCACACTATCCCAGGAGGCATAGACTGGCAGGAATTTTGCTCGGAAACCTTTTGAGAACTCAAATTCGAAGGATTGGCTTCATGTTCAAATTTCCCTGCATGTTCAAATTGTCTTTATGTTTAAATTGTTCTTTCTGACGAAGCCCAACGACTGTCAAAGTTGGTTTTATACTCGAAAATTTGCCAGTTATTTCAAATATCTCACCCGTCTTAGATTTACTGCTAACGTGTGTACATTTTTCTCAAGTGAACAAATACAATTACGACGGATCGTTAATTGAGCGTCAATTAATTTAATGATAAAAAAGCGGTTTCTCTTTCCATAATGGCTTCAATTCAACATAAGACGGTCTTTGTTCTGGAACGAAACCAAACTTGATCTATTACTGACTTCATACCTGGCCTCATTCTTGATTAAGTGTCGTGTAATTCTTGAACGCCGTTAAATACAGAAATGACTTCCGTCAGGAGCGCCGTAAAGAAATAGTCTCTAAAATAATTCTATCCCATGATGCATCCCACCACGACCCCTTGTGACCATATATTGAACGAGTGACCCTTTTCATTTTTGAGGAAATCCTACGTTAACAATTACCTAATAAATATGTGTAAAAAGTATCACTTGCGCTACGATTCTCCAAGTACGTTTCATTTCACGATGTGTAGCGTTTCTATACGACCTTGGGGCGAAGGATCAGGAGAGTGGTTTCTCAAACCAAGGCCGACTGAGGTAAAAACTGCGCGTCTGGTTCCTAGCTCAACGCCAGTTCTTGCTCGTGTTAAACAGATAAATCTCTTAGCATTACTTCGGTAAAATAAGACTTTAGCCATGTTCAATCAAAAGCGAAATTCCCAGCTTCACTCCCAAACGATCTTGTGACAAGCATTGAAATACAAACAGAGAGCTACAACACGGATACTCCCACGCGTTTGAAGCTCTTGCTTCCGTTTACAGACGGGAACGTCTACATTCTAAAACAATTGGTCGCTTTTTCATCACGAAATGAATGTTTCTTCTTTATCCATAGAAGGCGCGCGGCCGATTTTCAGAGTCCAAGGCGCAGTGAGGTTTTTTTGAGAGGGTGCCTCGAACAAAGTGTGCAGCCAAGTGTAGAGTCCCGACCACACAATCTAGTGGACGCCGATTCGAATCCAACCCCTAACCAAAGTAGGCAAACATTATAGTACCTAAAGAAAGCGCTCGTCTAGGATATGGCACGAAATTTAAACATAAAAAGGCAAACAAACAACCTGAGAGAGGTGCCCGAATGTATAGGAATCTCTTCAATAAGGTTAGGGGCGAAATTGAGGTTGGCGTTAAACGCATCTTTTTTCCCACACATTAGCATGCACTTATCGTCGTCCATCATCTATTCTTAACCGCGCATTATACGTACATTCTCTAATGCAAATCTCCTTATGTTTATTTCGTAACAAAACAGACATAAACTTAGTAAGGGGGGAGGGGGGGGGGGAGAAGAAAAGAGGGTCGGGTTGCTGCTGACAGATCCATCACATGGCGCGATTTTCGGGAACATTTCAGCCCCTTACGCCTCGTCACAAAAAAATGTTACGTGTTGCATTATTTGCTATAAACAGATAAGTACGCATCGCCTTGCATTATGGGATTTTTATGGCAACACCGATGGAGACTGGCTGTAAAGAATATGGAGTTTGTACACAGCACCATTAGCTTGAACATGTTAATAATAATAATAATAATATAATAAAATTGTTTAGCCGATTGTAAGAGTTCGGCAAGGAGACGGAAGGGCATGGCCACTGACACCGTTCCCATTTATTAAAAGGAAATGTTATGTTTTGGAGATTTAAAAACTCAAGAGTTGAAGCAGGCCAATTTTGCGGTGCGAGGAGATCACCGACAGGTTGAGCAAAATATTGTTAATCGTACGTTCGTTGCAGGAAACGTGAAAGGTCCACCTGGAGAAGGCCCCGACGAAAAGCTGATATGGTCTTGGATATGACAAGGTCGTCCGGCAGTGAGTTCCATGGATTCACCACCCGAAGAGCGAAGAAATACTTTCGACAGTCCAACCGTGGTTTATTAACTACCAGTTTAAGGGAGTGTCCACGCGTAGCTTTATAATGCGACATGTCAAAGAAGGGGGTGATAACTGGGAAATTTTCGTGTAAAATCTGGTAAGTCAGGGCAAGATCTGCATGCAGGCGACGCAGTTCTAATGGTTGTAGGCCCGCACGCAACAAGCGTTTACCGGAATTCAAGTTTCCCATGTCTGGAAGTGATCTTGTAAAGAAACGCTGTACCGACTCCAAATGGTCAATGTCAGACAAAAGGTATGGAGACCACACAGGGCTAGCGTATTCAAGAAGTGGCCGTACAAAGACCTTAAAAGCCCAGACACGGGTGTTAGAATTTGCTCGAGCAAAACAACGATTTACGATGTGAAGTCTCTTGAAAGCTTGTGCAGTTATTTTTGCACAGTGGGTAGAGGGTTTTAGGTCAACTGTGAACCACACACCAAGGTCCTTTGCCAAATCCAAAGTGGGTAGTAAACTACCGTTTAAATGAAAAGGGGCAACAGGGTTTGTTTTCCCAAGGTGAAATGAAAAACATTTCTCCACAGAAAGTGGCAGTTGCCAGACTGTTGACCAGTCAGAAACAGCTTGAATCGTTGAATCCAGTAGGTCGTGGTCACTTGTGACAAGTACTTCCGTACTTGCCTTTACATCGTCAGCGAATTTAAGATTTAAAACATCAGATGTAGGTTGAGATGGTAATAAATCGGACGTGAATAGAACAAATAGTAGAGGCCCCAGGACTGAACCTTGGGGAACCCCACTTGTAACTGGAAGGCTAGTTGATAACTCCGTAGCAATGCGCACTTGCTGAGATCGATTCTGTAGGAAAGCTGTTAACCAACCTAATAGAGGGTTTCTGAAGCCAAGTCTGGTTAGTTTTGCCAGAAGTTTTGTATGTACCACGGAATCAAAAGCACGTTTGAAATCAAAATATATTACATCAGATGCAACACCGATGTCAGCAGCGGTTGTCCACCGATCAAGTGCTACAAGTAATTGAAGGGTAGTAGATGGTTTTGGGAGGAAGCCGAATTGATTGCAGTCAAGTAAGTTGTTTAAAATGCAATATTCAAGCATGGTCTCCCGAATAAATGCCTCCATGATTTTACATGGAACCGAGGTTATAGCTATTGGTCTATAATTTTGTGGCAAGGATGCATTTCCCTTTTTAAATATTGGGGTTATAATTGCTTGAGACCAGTCTGTAGGAATTTTACCAGAAGATAGCGAAAGTTTAAAGAGATGAGTCAGAGCTGGTGCTATCTGCCAGGCAATCTGCTTATAAAAAAAGGCTGAGAAACCCTCTGGGCCAATTGCATGGCTAGGTTTAATGCCCGAGAGAGTACGCCACGTTTTCAAAACATCAAAATTTGTAGTAGAGCAAGTGGTGTTTGGTTCAGTGGAACCTGCTGGGGATGGCGGGATTATATTGTTATCCACCACACCACAAGCCACGAAGTAGGTATTTAAAGCATTTGCTCGCTCAAAATCACCGTTTAGGAAGTTATTATCGATCAGAAGGGGTGGAATCGGTTTAGCAGAACCAGTGGTATTACGATAATGCTTAAATAAAGCTGCAAGATTTCAATTTTAAGTTTTCAATTTTATTGTGTAGGCCTATACCTTAAACCTATCTCTTGTTACCAGATTCTTTTAGGAACATTGTTTACTCTAGAGTCGCGTTCCAGCCGAAGCCATGGTGCCAGAAGACAAGGGACAATTTTGCTAGATAGTTTTAATCGGAAATTTGTAGGATCTTCCACACGCCACAATCGACATGAGCACAAGGTATTTCAGGGTCCTTCGCTTCTCGAAATTGCTTGGGATTGATAAATTCAGGATCGAGCCAAGGACCTATTGCACAAAAAATACTCCCTCTAACCATCAATCTACGTTGCCCTCTTCTTTACTATTGATTGTTTTTGCTTTTTTAATTTATCTTTTAATCTGTTAATTTTTTTTTATTTTGTTTTTACATTTTATCATAGTTTGAATTTTGGAAACTGTTTTCCAAACTCTGCGTTTGATTGTTCCGTAATTTTTTGCGACCCTCCCTCATCAACATACAAGCATCTGCTCTTGTGGGGTGCGGGCTTTTCCACTTTCCGTATTTTCGTTGTAAACTGTGTCCAAATAAAACTGAAATAAGTAAAGATGCATTTTAAAAGACGTTTAACAGACTCATCGACACGTAGAAGAACTTAACATATCATTTTCTAAGATTAATAGTAAAGAGCCCGTTTGTGGGCTGTGACCTTGCGTGTGAGAAGGGTGAATAAGCTTGTTATTATTACTAATAATAACGAGCATGATTGTGCACTAGAGCGTACGAAATCGTTTTGTAGTTTTCACAATTATAATTTTTGCTTTCTTAGCCAACCCTGCCCCACTGACCAAACGCTACTCACTTGAAAATAATAACAAAGCGTGCAATCCTTTAGCTCAGTCTCAAAACAGGCCACCACAATGACGTGTTTATTGTAATTTTAGAAAGTGAACTAACTCTCAAGCGTTGGCATAGTAACACAAATTTACAGCTGTCACTCATCACTGAAGGAACAAGTGTCGTAATGGTTCTCTTTTCTTACTTAAGTTTTACAGATATTTTAAAGGGAGTCGTGAATGCTTGCTTCAAACATCCAAGGTCACGCCATGGTGTCGAACAATGGTTGTAATAGCTACAAGGTTATGACGAGGCAAAAAGAAAAATAAATTCTGTTGTTGTAGAACATGGTGGACGGATTTCTAAACGGCAGCATTCCACGATTTTCCAACCAATCGATAAACCTAAAATAGGAGCCATATTGGATCTCGAATTCTCGCAACGATATGTTTCTTTCCGTTAATGTGATAAATGCTGGAAATTGTTCTTTCGCACGAACGCAGAAAAATTTAAGAATTCGCAAGAAGTGACATTTTGAATCATTGTTTAAAATTATTTTTGGTTTTAGTTGTATACCTTTGTAATACGTTTACTAATCGACCAGTGTTTCTGTTATTCGTATGTCTACGCCGTCCGAAGCGAGTAAGAAAGGTTTCAGTTAAGCTATTTCAAGATGGTTTCAACTAAATTGTAAAACGGTTCATTGAATGTTTCAAGTGTCAACGAAAGTTTGAACAAATTTTCTACTACCAATTTATTTTTAAAATTTGATGTTTGCATTGATTTTAAGATTGAGAAAATATACACGAAGTCACATTAACGCACAACAACCTTCATTCAAGCCACCATTCACATCAGAACCATGGATGTCGATGCGGATGTTAGAACGCTAAGACTTAAATCGAGCATTATATGCACATATATAGCTTTTGAAACATTTACACACGGTTGAGTAAATGTAGTAGCACCGTATCGTGCGTGGGGAAAGAAACATGAAAATAAAGCGTTTGCAACAATTACATACGTTTGAACTAATGGGCCACGCAGGAAAACCAACTTGGAAGCATGCACCTTTAAGGCTCCCAAAATAGTGGTAATATTACGGCTTCAAGTAATTAATTAATCAGAGGTGTGACACAGTGTCTTAAAATAATCTTCGGTGGCAGAGTAACTCAACTTTTTCCCGTATTTAAGAGATGGGCGCCGCACAAATTCAGCTAAAGTATAGTCACATTTTTTCCCGCGGCAATGGCGATAATACGATTTACGCAGCGATGTTAAAAGCAGTAAAATGTTCTGTTTTACATGAATTTAAGCGGGACAATCAACATTTCTCACAAGCTCTCGTGGCTCACAGAGTAAGTCGGCTGTTCCAATTTCACTTTTTTTATAATTTCAGGAAAATGTAAAACTCGGAAATTAAAAAAACATTGTTTCCTTTACATTTTTCCAAAGTGAAGACACTTCTTCCTCTGTAACCGATTCTTATAAGCGCTCATCGCATAATCAGTCCAGGAAGAAAAGAGCACCTTTCCATAATTGACTTTCAATTTCCTTCGCTCCAGGCATAAACACTCGATTTAATGCTCGTTACCCAGAGCCATTTATTGTGGACAAACAACTTAAACCAATTTATAATGGAAGCCAACAGTAATACCATTGCATCACAACGAGGAAGTCGACTGGAAATTATTTTTAACATAAGGAAAGCCAAAGTTCGTCCACCTTCACAATGAAAAGTGTTTGGAAATTTATTTAAAAAAGTGTAAATGTACCTTAAAGTTACGGTCCTAGGTTGCATTTATCCATCGTAATCTCGCCAAGTAGGGAGCGAGTTAGGCCCATAAAGCAACTACGAACGAGCCGTTGTCGTGGTAACATGCATCGACCAAGTTACGCTATTTCTGTTTGGCAGTACCAACTCACGACAAAGAAATAAACAAACTACAATTAAACAAACAATTGCTTACATTGTTTGTTGACTATGTCGTTATAACTCGGTTGAACTTAAATCGGCGTCATATTAAATTATGGATTTGCGAGAGCTTTAAAACGCACCTTAGGCCTTTTTTAATGTGATCACATTCATTTTCTATTTTCAAAACAAGCCGCTTGATTTCATAATTTGTATTTTAATACCTTTAATCAACCAGATGATTGATTTGACAGGATAAATAGCTTTCGAAGGAAAGACTTGACAAAATGTTCCATAGGTTAGGTTGTTTGTATCGCCATCTTCTGTAACAATGAAGTTTTTTTCCCCCACTTAGACAATTAATACTTGAAATTCGAAAGCAACGCATCACTAAAAACAGTTACAAAGTGTTTAGCAAACTTGTTTTTTTTTTCAGTATTATCATTCTTGCAACTATTGTAAAGAAACAGCGGTTTATAACGTTTGAATACGCTTCAATTTTAAACGTGGCTTAGTGACTAAGGGCACGTCTATGCAACGTCTCGCCTTTGCATTTTCGCAGCTACAATTTAAACGCGATGGGAAAGTGTCGTTGCCAAGGTAACAACGCTACTGGATTAGCTAAATCCGATATCGTTTGAGTAAATGCTTGCAGTCTTATAATCCGTGACAATAAGATAAAAATTCCTCCTGACGACACAAATTTCCCATTCGATTCTCAACTCAAATCATTGACAGTTTTCGTTGCGAGCCGGCAGAGCTAAGACCTCCGCCATGTTGGAATTTTAGATGATTTTTAACTTCATGCTGCGAGAATGCAAAGGCGAGTCGTTGCTAAACGTGCCCTAATGGGAGTCTAAAAGGCAACTCTTACAATCAAACACTAAAGAATTATATTTAATTAAGTGAAAAATCCAAGGTGCGTTCGAAAAGCCAGTAATGGATCTGTTGAAATTTTTTAAGCTCTGGGGGAACTCCCTCAAACCTCCTCGCTCTCCCACGTGACAGTGTCTCTTCCCCTTGCTCGTTGGCAAAACACAATGAGTATGGTCTTTTTCCTACGTTCGCAAATCAAAAACGTAACTTAAATAATTATCAGCTTCTAGACAATTATGTTTTCTTACCTTTATCGTTATTTTCGTATCCCCAGTCATGACCGGCTGAAACAACCACTGAAAACAAAACAAAACAAACAAATGGGTTAATATAATGATTTGTATATAATGATAACAAAACAACAAATTGATTGGTTCATTATTTAATGTTTTTGTTTTCGTAAATATTTTCAAACTTTAGGAAAAAAAAAAACAGGATTGGTCAGTGTCTGTAGGGTTGCACCAATCATACCCGTTTGTCTTGAGAGATCGTCGTGAGAACCACACGTTTTATTATGTTGTTTCATCAACGGGGTAACTTTACTTATCCTTACAGAAAACGCCACTGACGTCACCACCACTATGCTCTCGTGGGCAATCTCGTCGGAGAAAGGCTGTATACGTAAAGCACTCGCATTGACATGGTCGACCCTACGTAAGCTATTCACCCGATTCTCTTGGTTACGGGAGTGAAAAGTTACGATGCTTATCTGTCAGAATCCAGAGTTGAAGACTTCGGTGCACGTGGCAAAACATTGCTACCGTGCAAACCTTTCCTGGTCACGCGGCTATTTGCTGCCTGAAGGTTTCATCTTTGTTGATGAGCAAAATGAAAGAATCTAAGAGTTGATGGTCTGAAACCATATATGACGATACCTTCACGTTTGAATTCCTAAATTCAGTGTATCAAAGCAAACTTATCACACAATTTCAAGGAAATCGCTACAAAATTATGAACGTAAACAAACAAGCTGCTAAACAGACTCACCCTATTTAGTCGAGTATTAGAACTTCGCTCGCCTGGCCAAAAATTACGAGAACTAGTTTTCAATGGCAAATGGATTAAACTTGTAACCGTATCTATTGCTGTAAAGGAGAGTTAACGACAATTAACTGACGACAATTCTTTTTTTTAGTTAACAACAATGTTTTTTGACAATGTCCTTGGTGACTGCTATTTCGCCATTCATTTAGTTTTTAATTATTTGGACGTGGGAATTAGTGGCCAGTAATGTTCCTTCCCACCTTTCCTTTAGCAATAAAGCCATTTTATTATTATTATTGCCTATATTTACGAACAAAATCGTCAAGTGTGCCGTAAAAAAAGGGATTATATGATTGAAGTTTCAATTTGCTTATTAAAACGTACAGGGATAAAAATTGATGATTTTTAGTTGAAATAATCAAATGTACAATTGAGAAAGTTATATCAGATACAACTTGTTGCGAGAGGTCAAGTTGCCCCCTCAGTTGCATTCAACTTTCTCAATTGTACATTTGATTATTTCAAATAAAAATCATCAAATTTTATCCGTGTACATTTTAGCAAGTAAAGTGAAACTTCAATCATTTAACCCCCTTTTTTACGGCACACTTGACGTTTTTGTTTGTAATCCTTG
Organism: Lithobius niger; assembly: GCA_023313725.1. Lineage (NCBI taxonomy): Eukaryota > Metazoa > Arthropoda > Chilopoda > Lithobiomorpha > Lithobiidae > Lithobius > Lithobius niger. The sequence goes on from JAHWFP010261319.1 coordinate 50,416, forward strand.
TACCTTTTTTTACAGCTATGGCGTAGCACTACAAAGGTTTATGCATGCAGTCGATTGTTACTGCCTACTATGAAACAACTCAGCTCAGCTCTGAAAGCTTGAATCTACGAAATAAATACGACGTTTTATCGCTTCCAGCTGCCAATTTCGAGGCGGCCTCGAAATTAACAACGTTGCTGAGATTGGTTTAAAACTATGCGTTTAGCTGAAACACGGATTCTTTCAATTCAATTCATTTCACAGGGCCTCGAGCCGAAGTCATACTACCCTTACCAGCTAAAATTACCTTACAAACACATTAAAAACTACATGTTAACATCAGCCTTCACACATACAACACCACAAACACAGCAGCTAGTACCTACATGTCCTGTAATTGCTACCTCACAAACTCCTTATTCTTTCATTTTACCCATCAACAATCAATTTTTTAGCAAAGACATTACACGTGCACGAAGAATGGATCTGGCGTTTGCTGAGTGGCATTGTTGCCTAATTACAATGGTTAAAACAAAGTAAAAAAATCAAACTGATCGTTCAGGGACCCGTAACTTCGGAGTGGCTCGACAAATTGAAAAAGTGATCTCTGTGAGGTTGAAGCCCAAGGAAATTTCTGGCTTAGATCATGTTTCAGATTTTAGGTAGGTGCAGTAGTTTTTTACTGAAACCGTGTCACAAAAGAACCAGAACAAGAACCAGAACAACAACAAGAAGTGAACATTTTCAAATTTACGTGTGGCTCCGTAAGTTTATTCTTGCTTGGAATTGCGTAAAAGTTGGTATAAATATGCCTTCCATACCTGTCTACTAGCTGGCCAAGTTTGGTCGAAATATATTGAATAGGAACGGAGAAATTAATAGTTTTAGTTTTGCTGGAGAGAGGACTTCAATAATATGCACGATTAGGCATAAAAACGGAAACAAAAAGTTCAGTTTTTTTTTACAGTAGCAACTGACACAAATTACGGCGGACTATCAGAACTTGACAATTCGAATTGTGAACTAGACTGGCCACAATGACAAATGCTTAAAAACTTTTGTACTATTGCTGCTAACGCTGGTATAGTAACTTTTTTGAATACTACCAAAAATGACCGTATTGTAGATTTGTTGTTGGAAACCAAAGAAAAGTTTAGTAAGATGTGAACCTCCCATGATTCCCTGTTTCCAGTGCAAATGGCCGCCTTCTCAGTATGCTTGTGCTCAATTGAAATTTCATCCTTGTAATTTTATTTTTTACTGATTTTTAGTGACCCGATGAGGCACCAGTAAAGTCCGAAAATTCGCCAAAAAATCAATTTCTCAAAATTAGACCTCATGTTAGCCCGGAATTTAAAAACGAATTTGCCTTGCACCCATTCACCAATCTGCGAAGGTAAATTCAAACCGGTTGGGGGGGGGGGGGGGGCTGGCATTGCCCTTAACCTTTTCGTAAAATGCCCTTTTTGTAAAAAAAAAGTGAATGACCTTTTGTGCCGATATTCGCTGGTGCGGCGGTGCTTGAAAAAGGGCCTAAAAAGATCCCGAAAAGGCCTAAAAGGAAAGAATAAGGGCCAAAACAAACGCTAAGAAAGGGGCAATAAAGGGTAAAAAGAGACTCGAAAAAAATAAACTGAAAAACTGTACAGAATGTACACCTGCTGAACTCAAACCTGTAGCAAACCATACGTCAATATCTATACAGCAGAATCGAAAGACACTTCATTGCAATTCAATAAAGTTTATGAATTGGACTAATGACTCATACTAAACACACCGTTGTGGCAATTCTTTTGAAAATTACACTCTATATTTGAGAGAGATGTGTAAATATAAATAAACTTTAATACGTAACCTTCAGTTATCAGTGACATTTTAAAGTTGTTTTATTATTGTATTTTTTGTGCAGTGTATTTTCCTTACTCGCCTTCGTGCTTACACAACTAATTAATCACTTCTTTCAAACCTATTTTCTTTCTATACTCTTCCTTGTCTATTATTATGTGGAATAAATACCACACCCTTCAACCGCCCCAGGTAGCCATTAACACAACAAAATGCACATTAAGACCACACAAAATGCTTACGTCACGAAGCTGGGTATTGTTCCACAGATCGACTCGCTCGAAGCTTGAGTAAAACACAAGATGGAGTGCAAATTACAACAGAAAATGCTCTCGTCACCACAATTGACAATGGATTGAATGGGCTGAAGGGATTGAATGGACTGACAATGGATTGAAACAGATCACAATCCCATTCTAAGCCAGGGGATTTACTCACGAATAAAGATTTTAGATGGTAATTCCTATCAAGTAATGAGACACATTGATCACACAAAAGCCACAACAAAAGTTAAAAAAAAAACACCAAATTTTCCCGTAGAAAGTAATCATATCAGAGCCAAAATAGCTGTCGCCAAGTTTGTGGTCTGAACCGGAATCACTCAAGCTTAAGTGACAGCTACTAAAGTGCGAGTTAAGACTGAGTCATAGGGTTGGGATGAGAAACTTGGCGGCAGCCATTTTGACTATGATATTGCAGTTTTCCCCGGCCAAAAGATTGGGCCTTCTTACCCTTGAGGGAAATTGGTATGATATTACGCAGATTCGCTTCGCTCACTCAATCAGCGCATCATGTGACTCTAATCCCCACTTCCCCCCCTCCCACTGTTAATGATCCCCACTTTCTAATTATCAATTCTATTATATTCTACCAGCCATGTTCATGCTGGCGGAAATCAATAAGGTTCAAGGCGGTCTCGAAGCTGTCCCTTCGAGAAGCATGCTGTCCTGAAAAGCTTTTAACCTTACAGATGCATGGTGCCGGATCCCAGCTGCCTGTTTTTAGTGTAATTATATAAATTGTTACCAGGAAAACACATCAAATTTCCTTCCGTATAGGACGAGGAGCGACAGTATTAAAGCCATGGCCCTTAAAAAACAATGCATTTACCTAATTAGGATTTTCTAAATGTTTTAATATTTCTGTCAAGTTGGCTCAGTGGGCAAAGGTGTTGGTTTATAGTTGTACGGAGACTGATACTGGTTTGGATTTTGCTACAAGCTAGATTTTTATCTTCATATATACTAGCTACAATCGAGGTGATAACGTGACCAGTTTTAAACGCTATAGCGTGCATTGCTAGTAACTGGTTAGGTCGCAAAAAATACATACTTGGTTCTCATAAGCATATAAACGAAAAGTTGAAACGGACTGGTGGCTTTATTCTTCAATCTTTCAAAATTTCATGCCGGGTCCGTTTTTTGTTTATTTATAGTTGTACAGCTTCTTTTTTTTTAGAAAAAAACCTGCAATAGCGCTGTTAAATAAAAGTACGTTCCCTATCATTTAAAAAATGTTATACAGTTCGCTGTATGAAATACGTTATGATCCTAGACCTATCCCTCTTGAGTTTTACCGGAGACTCAATATTTAAGTTTTACCGGAGTTTTAATATTTTCATTTTCAATTTATGGCCGCATAAAAAGGGTTGATGCAGTTCTAAATTATTGATACGGGCGCTTATTAGAACCAATGTATTTATTTACCATGGCCTTATCCACGTTCCTCTGTAACTTCATGCACTCCTGTTATTAATAGATATTTACAGGTTAGACGTCAATGAAATTAACTAAAATTGCCACTCACACCAGATCGAGTCGTAAACCTCCAGTTGTCAGATATATATATCTTCATGGTTTCCTTCCATTAACAGAATTCTAATTGTGGACACGAAAGAGAGGGGG
>JAHWFP010261319.1:54243-66219 GCA_023313725.1 Lithobius niger
CGAAGAACGTATTTGAGGCCATGTGCGTTGGGGAGGAAGACCATCTATTTGCACACCAACTCCTCCCTTCCCCACCCCCTCTCCATTTTCCTTTTTCTGGTGCTCCAAAATCGTCAATAAGGGCCAGACACCAACTCGCATACTGATGTGACGAATGGCAGCATCACCACATCCCCCCCCCACTCCCCCAAGTTTCAAGACATCATTCCTCTCAACCCGGAAGGAATGTTTCCCTCCCTTAAAATTAACTTGTTCCCCTTCATTACAGATTTTTTTACCCCCAAAATTTACAGATAAAAAGATTCAATTTTTTTTCTTTTAATTTGTCCTAGAAGGTCGGAAAGTTCCGACAGTTAAAAGCATTTTTCATCATTTGTTGTCTTGTGTTTATGCAGCCCTGAGTTGATTGTCTAGTGGTTATTTGGGTGAAACAGATGTTTACAGCGTTCATCCCAACAACCACTTAATTGGATCAGATCTCGGCGATTTTGAAATCAACGGTGCAATGTGCCACAATTTCGAATACTGCCCTAAATCTGTCTCTTTGAACGGGATGGCCTCATAGTAAGCACGAATGTGATGCTTGTTCAGCCCAGGCCCAATAGTCATGATTGTCTCACATGCCGGAAATACGGTTTCAATCCTGTCTTCATCCCACCCCCAACTAGGTAATTAAATATAGTCCCTCTCCGTCTCGAGATAACTTCAATAGTGGAACGGATATTCCAAGTATTTCCTTTTTATTTTAATTGAATTTGAATACAAGAGTAACGCTGGTTGAATAATATCCGATCTCTTTCCCTCTTGAACTTGATGTTAGTATCGAATCGAATAGCCGACTAAAAATGGTCCATTCAAGCTGTGGCCTCTAAACCATTTTAACCGTTGTTATATTCAGTCAATATCCATTAACCCGAAGTCCTTTCTAATAACAAAGGATACAAACTTAACAGTATAGTTTGCCGATTGCTTAAAATCAAAGGATATCTTAAAATCAAGGGATCTGAGTCTTTCGATGCTTACTGGATGGCGCTACATTATAGGCCTAGAATTTGCATTAGCGACCATTTAGTATAGTTATCTTTAGCTAACTAAGATGACCAACTTAGGTCCAATACACCAAGTGTTTTTTTCCAAGGGCGTGGAGCTGTCAGAGCACCACAAGTAGTCTTCTTGGTTGCTTCTAGGTCTATATGCCTTCCATTCCTCCAACTTATCAAACAATTGAACCCCTCAGTAAAATGGACCAGACTACCAATTTTCAGTACACTTTCATTTTCCTACTAAATTCGGAGTTATGAAACACAACAATTCAATGGTCAGCATTTTTCACTGAGCCACAGAGACAAAATTTTAAATTAATAATAACCACGTTTACCAGGTGGAAAGGTACCGGAAGGGCTGTCCAAACAACCCAGTCCAAAAGTTAAACAAATAATGGTCCACCAAATATGGATTTAATGCCGTTTTAAAAAACCAGACAATGGCTGGACCATCAGCATTTTATAAAAACCAGACACGAGCTCATGTTAACCGTGTCGGGACGAATTCTAGACCGGGACAATCCAAACAGCAAACGAGTTTTCACAAGGCGTGAACAGCCAACCATGACCGTGAGTAATATTGGAGAGAAAAAGGGCAAATCGACAGCGAACGAACCACGAACAATTTTGTACGTCAGAACAAGATCAAATCTAAGCCTACCAAGTTCTAAATGCTCGAGTCCCGTCTTCACCAGGCGTTGTGTTGGTTACCCTCCCGCATGCCCGCAAATACTTCGTAAAACGGCTCTGGACGGACTCCACCAAATCAATGTCCCAAGCAAGTACGGCGACCAGACCAGGGTCGCGTACTCACGGATTGGGCGGAAAAAAACCTTAGCCTTGGTCGTAACATTTCCCGAAGTGAAACATCAATTCACGAGAGCATAACGGTGAAAGGCCGCAGAACAAATTTTCCGGCAATGCAGTGATGGTTTTAAGTCATCAGTGTGGCCACACCCCAAGATCAAGGTGTAGACCTAACAATGTTGGCCCAACATGAAATGAAAGGCATTTTCCCACTAATAATGGCAATTCCTAAGACAATTGTTGAGGAGACACAAAGAAATTTAGTAAGGTTCCCCACTAAAAATCCAATCAGACGGCCAAAGATGCGCTATTCTTCTTCGTCGGTGGCTGACTCATAATGACATCACGGCTATAAGTTTCCCTCCTCCGTTTGAAACTACGATATCAAATGACTCCCATTACATTGTTTAAAAAGGTTTTAAATAAAAAATAAAAGACATGGACTCGTCGATTGCTGGAATTTGTACATTCATGGTTTTACTGTAATTGAAAGTGGTGATTCGTCTCATTTTACGTTTCAAGTTTTTTCGTCGTTTGTTAAACTTTCAATAATTCTCTTAAATGGTTAATGTCTTATTCACGTAACATTGATTTTGATATTTTAAGTCAAAATTCCGAAATCTTTTCTCTAATTTTATTGATTTGTGAAATTGAATCCAAAAGAAGAACATAGAAGCATGCAGAAAATTTGAAATGAAACTGTCAATCGAGTTGAAACGTTATTGCGCAGACAGACGTACAAATAGATAACAGGAACAGATGAGAAGCCCAATTGTCATTTAAGGCTGAAATATTAATTGATAGGGTTAAGTTAACGTGTCATTATCACGACTTCAACCGGTGAAACATTGGTCAAAAGCTGGTGGAAAATATTGAGAAAATGCAAGGAAAATTAACGAAAAGGTGCAAAAAATTGCCAAAAAAAAACTTGGAGAAAAATCAACAAAATAGAGAAAGCGCTGTAATGGAGATGATGCTAAATTGCCAATTCGACCCTTTAACTTGTTAAAGAGTTAAATAATCTCTCTTAACTTGTAACATCCTAAAAATGATCCTGTACTGGTTCGCGTTGAGATTGCTGCCCCTCCCACAATTACAAACACAAAGTTCAAGTTACTTCTATTAGTCTCAAGTGCTGCCACCATCTTGCCACCACGACAACCAAAGACAGCCAAGAAAAACTTACACGTAAAAAATGTTCCACTTTGTGATGTATTTTTGCCAACGCTCTTCCGGCAACCATCATTTAGACGAGAAGTATTTCTGAACACGTATTTCCAAAAAAACGCGTCCTTTTGTAGACGAGGCTGGACAATGGAGTCAACAAAAGAAAGGAGTCAGAGTCAATAGTCTGAGGCAAGACGCCATGTTTGCATTCGTTTTCAGGAATGCCGTTTGACTTAAAGACCATTCACTTGCAGCCACTGACGTGGTGGAGGGGGGGGGGGACAACAATCAATGTCCCATGCATAAATTTAGTCCAATACAAGAAGTACTGTGACCCGGGGAAGTGGGGGGGGGGGGGACAACACCCCAAGTGAAGAACGAGTTTGCAATAAGACAAATAAGACGTTTACTGCAATTGAAACAACTCAAAAATTGGCTTTTGACTTCAATGGCATTAAAATTACAAGCAAAAAGCGAGTAGTTTTACGCGTTGTGGGAACCTTACAGCACCCAACTTCTTAAAACCCTTAGCAGAATTCTCCGACCACATTTTGAATTCAACTCCCCCCCCCCCCCCCCCCCACACACACACACACACAAATCCTTGAATACAACGTCTATTTGCAAGACTTACAGGGGTTTGGCACTTCTTACGTTCGTTAGTAGAAACTCGCACGCTAAATGTGGCAGTTTCCACAATCGCCATTGTTCAACTCAACTGTTGGCCGCCCATTCTAAAGCTTTCGCAGGGGGGGGGGGGGGGTCACCGTGGGCAATTACCGCTCCCCCTCCCCCCACCATTTACCTCTACAGAAATCCAGCTAGGGGGGCGAAGCTATTTACAAGTTCGAATAGATTAGCATAGGGTGACCGTTTCAAAACTGACTAAAACGATAGCATAGGAAAATTTCTGTTCTGTGAAAAACGGTACTATGGATTGTCATGTGTGCTTGTCCCCCCCCCCCCCCATGCCAATACATGACCTTCCATTTAAGTATTTCACCTCTTAAGATCCGAATTTTAGACTATTCGTCAGTTTTTTGGGTTGCTAAAAATTAGAATCAAATATTAAAAATGTGCTGAACGGTTTTTCAGTAATGGATATCAGAGGAGGAAAAGTGGCAAAAACCATTGCAAGAAGTAACTGCAAATGGCTGCAAATGTGAACAGAGCGTTCACAAGACAATTCACGGTGATTTTGCCGGTATATTTATCACTTAAAACTTGGAATTTTGTGTGCAATATTTTTCGAGAAGAAAGTATTACTAGTAATTAAAGGCGCGCTATGCAACAACTCGTCTTTGCATTCTGGCAGCTACAATTTTATCACGCTGGCAAAGGTGTCGTTGCCATAGTAACAACGCTGACTAGATTAGCTAAGTACGTCGTTGGAGTAAATGCTTATGATCTTATAATCCGTGACCATAAGATAAAGAATTCCTTGTGACGAAACAATTTTCCCAACTGCTTATCAACTCAGATATTGACTGTTTTCGTTAAGAGGCGGCGGAGCTCAAATCGCCGCCATGTTGGAATTTCACGTAGTTTCTAGCTTCTAGCTTCGTGAATGGAGATGCAAGCCGTTGTGCTAATGCGTCCTTAAAAGGTGCCTTTTCACCTTTTCAACTCCTATAGATGCACTTCTGTACAATCATCAAGCAATATAAAGAAAATTGCGATAAATTAAAAATGGAACAACACTCAGTTCGCAGCAGCGCAGCGACTTTTCATAACTAAAAAGAGATCACGCCTATTGGATGACGGAGAATCTGGAAGGTGGATGGTGTGTTTAGAATATGGGCAACGCTACAGCAATGATCAACAGGCGCCTTTAATGTCGAAAGTGTTTTAACATGTGGCTTCAATTTAATTATTTTATCGCCCTTTTCATGATCCTTTTCAGTGCCAGCGTATAGTACGAATATGGAAAAAAAAAAGTCTAAGGACGAAACGTGAGGATCATGAAGGTTTCGAGCGACGGCTTTTGTCGGGCGTTCGCTCCTTTTCACAATTTCTGAATTGTTTTGAACTGTAAATGTACCTTAAACGTTCACTTCGAACCCGAGAGAAGCGAGCCAGGCACATTCGCGTGCGACATCAAGTCATGTTCGTCTCTAGAGTCCATCCTGGCAACTCAGTGAAATTCGAATTGAATAGATTTCAAGATAATGGCACTGTACACCTTAGTTCATTTCTATATGGGGACATTGAATTCAACTGGATAACAAAGAGAACATCGATCTACGGCGTCGGTTCGTGCTGTCACAAAGGACTTTTATTTTTCACGTGGGAGGTTTGCCCTGGTAACAGTCGGAATGTGGGCAGTTTGTGATGTAAGAGTGGAAAACACCATTTCGGGGAACAATGTTGCTAAGCCACCAAGGTGGGCCTGTATTGTTTACCAGGAGATAAATACATTCAATGATTGTGAAACGTTACGGCGTTCGAGATGGAAAATAAACAAAAATAAGCATGTAACTATAGGTAACAAATGAACGGTACATATGGTAGTGATAGTGAAACCATGATACGCCCCCCCCCCTTTGTCCAGCCAAACAAGCAAATGGTGAGCAACCATGTCAAAATGTGCAAAAATATCGTACGGTAGGTTGTTTTTTTTTGGGGGGGGAGGGGGGGGAGACATATCAGGATCTTGTTATTTTAGTCTTCTGTACAGCCGAAATCTAAAACTAGGTTTGAAAGGTGACACATTTTAACCGGCAATTGTGATTTGACCGGCACTACGAATTTTTAGTGCTTGGATAGAGGTGTGCGCCTTAACAAGTTTGTTGAATAGTGATGGAAGACCAGTTGCGACAAGGAAATCGCTGCAGCCGTTTGTTTATTTTTGAGCTATAATCTGTAGCTCACTGACTGAGGGCCATTTTCTCGATACTGACTTTTGGATGAAACGTCACAGCCCATACTCGTTTCGGCCCTAAGGCTACTAGGTGCCTAATATTTTTTCGGCCCTGACGCTACTATGTACTGTTACGTAGTGTTTTTGGTGTGATTACGGATATTTACCAATGTATACTCAGTATGCCAAGTAATTTTCCCCCTACATCACAGAGTGAGCAGTAAACAGCAAGTGAAGCCTGTGCTGCCATCTGTTGGTGCAACTGACTAAATTCTCACCCTAACGAGTTCCTCCACTCTCAAAAATCTATGGAATCGGTGGTGTAGAATCAACCTGACCCAACATAAACCAACTAAAATCTACTTTTCAAATATTGTATACAGGATCCCATTTTTTACAGCAAAATATAGAAACACGTGTTCAATATGTTGGTTCGGTACCACCCATAAAAGAGAGTTTTAAATGTGGGATAATACACCACACGAAAGTCGAACCTTTTCTTTTCCGAAAACATTTCTCAAATTAAACCCAGCTTTTAATTGCCATAATTAGATTACAAGTTTGAACTGTGAAATTAAAAAAAAAACTACATCTTGTACACCTTGCACACCTTGCACACCATGAAGAAGAGCGCATTAGAGCTGGTAACCCCATGGAAATCACAGACATGAAGGTGCTTAAATAAAAAAAAAGGATTAGAGTTCATTCGATCATAATTTGAACTCCAATTCCAGGGAACAAATTGTTTTTACTCATGGTTATGTCTGAAAGTGAACGCAATTCATGATTTTTTATTTTTATTTTGGCTCATCTCGTACATTATAAAATAAAAAGATAACGAGCATCTTTTTGCAGGTAATTTAAAATCCAATCTTATAGGACAGTCTTAAAGAATCAGGCCTAAGACCAGAATTATTGAAGGTCGGAATCCGAATTGGAATCTCGTTAGCCGATGAAATCCAACCCAAAATAAAACTTATTAAGGATTCCCGCCGAGCTTTTCGGCCTTTCGAAGACGTGATATCAACCAAGTTAATCCCACTGAGGAATATATCGAGGGTTAAATGAAAAATCTGAAACTTGCTTGCTGCACAATTTTCAAGCATTTCATTTGACGGTTGAAGTCAGTGGGATAAGTTGGCCAAAGAACTTGGCGTTTGATATCACGACTTTAACCCGCTGATAAGCTTAGCAGGAATCCTCAAGAAGTTTTGTTTTGGAGAGATATCACACCTTATGGGTCCAAGCTGATGGAATTCGTATTTTTTTTCTTATTAATCAAAAATCCGTTTAACAGTCCCCTTTCTTTCCGTTTACATGTGCTTTAGTCTTTGTTAAAAACTCCACCGAATTCGCATTAATTAGCAAAGGCGAAAGCATTAACAACAAAATGCTTGGATTTCTCCAGCTAAACTGGAACAAATAACCCAGTTTGGGTTCGTGTTCCCTAACAGAAAAAATAAAATGTTGTAACTCTACTGTTAACATACTATTAAGGTTGATTGGCAACTTTGAATATATGCTTCCGCTAATCCCCAATCTAGCAAACGTCCCTCGGTGAAACTATAGATATCTATCTGCAAAATTTCGGCTTTATGCGCCGCGTGGAATTTTTGTAAAATTAGCTAACTAGCAATTAGGCAATTATCAACGTTATTCACAACCTACTTTGCAACAAGAAAACTTTTAGCTGTGTCGCTTTTAGTGATCTTTGTGTTGTCAGGCAATCAAAGATCCTGTTCAAACGAAGTTTTAGCCTTTTCTGTCGCATCGCTATTTTTCTATTACCTTAGCTGGTCGCCATGCTTTTCTGGATAGGACGACCCTTAATGTAATGGCTGAATCTTGGCAGGCGACACACTAGCGTGTATCTTAACATAAACGCATAATAGGTAGCTTACTGTATTACGTTATTTTAGAGTATGATTTTTTTGTTGTTGCCTGTTACGAGTTTATACCATTTACGTAAGTTTTCTGCCCCCCGCCCTCCCTGCATGCTCCAGTTCTTTCCGTGTTAATTTGTCAATATCATTAAATAACATTACAGAATGATATAATGAAATAATACGACCATCATTCATCATTTTTGGGTACACTTTCACTCTGTCACACTTGGAAGTATCAACGATTAATGATGAGAAAATACTTAAGGTTACCATAAATTAAGCAGGAACGCACGTGACGGTAAAGTCCGTGCAACGACACTTATTTACACCAAACACTTCTATTATTATATTTCATGAAACACACGTACAATCATCTCCATGGCTACGAAGAGCGTTTCCGCAATATAGCGTTACAACAAGCAGCCATAAGAAAGGTAGATAAACAACTATTGTATACCATACAAAATCAATAGGCCCTGGTTTTCTGCCAAATTGTATTATGCAAATTCTATGACAGCGATTCTATGACGGAAAGATGCGCAGCATTCATCGAGAACAAACATTCGTCGTATGTCATCGTATTAATTGTAATAGCGTGCTTTGCTATTAGAGAGCAGAAACCCAAACTGGGTTATCCACCCCACGACGATCAAACGGTCAATTTAGCTGGAGAAATCCAAACGGAAAACCCAGGACTACAGTGTGGATTCCACATTGAATAATTCGTTGTACTAACAAACGAAGAATGCAACAGTTTTGTGAATCAACAATTAAGGTTCATGAGAAACTTGCAACCGCATTATCAATCAACGAAAAATTGTTTCATAGATGAGAATAAAAATGGACGACCCGGGAAAATAATTGTCGTGGATTCATAAAAAAAATGAAAAGGGAGGGAGAGGAAGGAGGGTGGAGGAAGAGGCGGGGGGGGGGGGGGGGGGGCAGATTGAGAGAGTAGTACAAGCATGGGTTTGCCCTCAAAAGAACGTTTTGTCGAGTAAGGGTACTTTACCTGTGGATGCGTACGGCTGGACGTACCAGGTGCCAGCATGAAACAAAGTGTGGACGTGCGAGGCTTCCAGTATGAAACTCCATCCGAGGGGGCGCGCTTCGCGGGCTTATCATATACATCCTAAACAGTATCTAATCCTAAACAGTATGACGCAAGCATTTATGAAACAAGGAAGCGAAATAACTTGCTGACGTCGTAATTTGCTGACATTATAATTTGCTGATCTCAGCTCAGGCCACCAGGATCGCTGCCACTCCAGCATCCAACTCATCCGCGGGCATGCCCCTACTGCATCCAGCCTGTCGCATCCAGAGGTAAAGTACCCTATACGGTTTTGTCCCTATCCCCTCTAAAAAATTAAAGGTACATTCCTCCCAACGCCATCTTTCTCTATCCTCCACATCAAGTACGGCGTAAAGTTCTAATTACTTACCGTTAGTCAATCCCTTGCTAAAAATCCGTTTTAAAATGTGGCGTCTAGGAGATTTTCTGTTGAATATTGGGAACTAATTCAATAGCATCCTGTGATTATATGATCCTTTGCGCGCTTACAATAACCATGACGTTTCATCTGTGTGTATGCATGGACTAATTTTTAATAGTTTCCTAATAATTACCATAAGATCAAAAATCTAAAAGATTAATGCGGTAAAACTTAAAATTATTTATTCTAATAGATCGCCAAAGAAAAATTATGAGACACTAGCCTAAAAATATTATAAATATGATATTGAAACACCAAAATCTTTCCAGTTTGCGACTACACAATTTTTTCGTTCACGCTGTTTCGTCTGCCCAAGGCCAACCGAGGAACGCAGCTACTATCTTAGTTGGCCTCTTATTACTACGCCGAGTCTCGCGAATCGGTGAGATAACATGCACGGATGGCTATCTGGGCGTGGCTGTTATAAGGCAGGAGGAATGTGCCTTTAAAAATTTTCATAACATAGGGACCACTTTTCTGAATCATCTGGAATCCATATTGGCTTTGTGTTTCGAAATATTTGAAATTAGAAAATTGTCCAACTTTCGTTCGGTGGTATCATGACTACACCATGTTTATCTTTTTTTAAACGACCGAAGAAAAAGGTGTTGACTTTAAAAAAAAAAGCCTTCAGGTCGTTCGTTTTCTGTGGAACCCCGTACAATAAACACTTCTTGAAATTATCTGGGGAATTTATCATTTCAAATTAACATAGAATTAAAAAAAAGTTAATGTCTGAATAACATAGCTCTGCAAAGAGTAACTAGTTTTGTCAACTAATGGCACAGAAATTCGCCACCAGGAGTGAACAATCCAAACGGAGTTTTGGACGCTACAAACATTCTTTCTGGAAATTGGGTTTTAGTACGACACCATAATATCGGTAAGTATGGCAAACGAGAAATTTGAAAAGTATTGGGACGATTGCCATAAAATCGGTCCTCAAACGAGATTATGGCAAATGCACGGTTTCCAATTCCTCCAGCCGATCCCCCTCCCCTCCCCCCGAAGCGGATCTAGGAAGTTGTGATGAGGTGGGAAATAAGGGCGTCGGACGAACGTCTAACTGGAAAATCGTCTAATGGGTTAATTGCTCTAAATCTGCCTAAATAAAAAATCTGGAAAAGCATCTAAACGGAATATCGTATAATGGATAATTGTATAATGGATAAACGTCTAACTGGATTAACGTCCAACTGCGGTTTCTGATGTTATATGTATAGCAGCAGCGAGCGCGGCAGGGATATTAGACGATTTTCCATTATACGAATTTCCAGTTAGACGCTTTTCCATTATACGAATTTCCTGTTAAATGATATTCCGTTACACTGTTTTCCGTTATGCGTTCTTCCAATTATGCGATTTTCCAGTTAGAGGATTATCCCTCGCCCCGGAGAAATAATTCAGGAATTCGGAGGTGCATATTCCCCGATAGTGACTTTATACTTGGGGAGAGTAGATCCAGGTCTAATTTCGCTCTGGGGTTACTGTGTGCTACTAAGTGCAGGATTCGGATGGGCAAGTTTTTGAGTTTATCTCAGCTTTACGTGATACGAGGTCGGCGCAAGTCTTGGGTTCGAGTCCCAGTCGAGGCAGTTATCTTTTCTTTCATTCTCAGATTAGGTTGTAGAAAAAAAAATCTTTGCTTCTCGAGCATTTTTTGAATTTACAAAAGTGACCTGGTAACCAGACTTGGTATATCTACATAATAATTCAGGATTCCGGCTGAATAGAAACGAAAGGTAAAAGGCCGAACAATTACTTTGATCGCTTTTCACTGTTTTCGTGTTACAGCATCACGCGATCTCGTTCAATGGAATACCAAGTGAATTTCTATGTTACAAACATGTGCAAGAATCTAAGAATAGATTGGCATGAGATAGGTCCTTGTATGTTGTGGGGGGAACGTGCACGTTAATATTGAGCGCTTTGAAGTTTTATGACCTCCTCCGCCATCTTCCTTCCTGTTGGGGTTAAGTTTAACGAGCTTTCCAAGTGAGGCGCGTGAATGGGTGCGAGTGACACGAGTAGTCGCGTGCCAAACACCAAAATACAATTAATTTCCTTCTCCGACTTGCCAGTTAGTTTTTTTATGAGGGCGACGCACAAAAGAAAGTTTGTTGTTGCCGGAAAACGACTCTCTCTCTTACCGCTTGTTCGTTGTACGACACATGCTAGTGTGTCGCCCATCAAGAGTCAACGTAAGGTTTTTCGTCATTTTGTTGATGCTTGATCAGTTTCGTGGTACGACAAAATTCCAGCTTTTAGCTACACATTACTTACGCGGTATTTTGACGCTCCTGAAGTTTCGTTTCCAGCCGAGTCCCTCTTCAGATAAAACGTATAAGCAACCACCATGCGATGGGACGGAAAGCCTTAAAACTTTTGTGATGAGAGGGGAAATGGTGAGGCATAAACCTCACTTAAATAAAATTAAATTACATTTGTTTAAAACGTACGCAAAAAGCTTAACTTTATTTTTTGCCCCAAGTTATTTGTCGATTAATTTCCCTGAAAGTAAGGTATAATCAAACTCTGAAGTCAAGAAAGAATTTTCAAGAGAAGTTTTTCGCGTATTTGAGGATAAAAAAATGTCACAGCGATGAAAGTAGGCCTATTAAAAGCGTAATTTGGCGTAACTCTCACTTCCGCAGGAGTAGACGTAAAACACTCACGCACATTAAACGTTTTTAATGATGTAGATTTAAAAAAAAAAA
>JAHWFP010261319.1:71219-145956 GCA_023313725.1 Lithobius niger
TGTTAATAACCGTTGTCCCATTTCCCGTTGCAATTGGAATGAACTTTATTTATATTTATGAATGTTAAAAATGCGAAAAACGTGTTTAGATTTGTATTAAGGTAACGATCATAATTGTTCAGCGTTTACGAGTGTAAAGTATAGTCAAGAAAGATAGATAAACGAGGGTTCACTTAAAATCATCTCGTTTATTAAATGTCCTCATTAGCTTTAAGTTTAAATCCACTTTAAACCATCAAGCGAGTGGCAGGAAGCTTAACGAGGTTCGTTTATATGGTTTGTTAGTTTTAACCTGATTCTCGTTTAAACCAGAAATAGCTTTTGCTGATGGCTCTATTCTTTCTCACACAGAATTGAAAGGCCGCCTGCATTTGTTATCATCCGTATTGAGCGTTCCACCGTAACTATACTCATTTGGCCAGAAGCATTTCACCAAGCATTTTTACAGCAGGATTTGTATGCAATTTAAAACTGCTTAATCAGCAAGCAAACTTCTTAAAACTCTCATTCACAGTTATCCATGCCTGTAGCGCACTGCCATTTATAAGGAGGAGGGGGGAGGGGGGAGGGGAGGGGAGGTTATGTTGCTTGCAAGAATCTCACTCCGAGTTGTATTCGTAAAATTTCATCTGCTTGCGATCGTAATTGATCCAGATTAATTCTTTCGTATCATGAAACGACGTTTAGAAGTGTACCTTGGTTGATGGTGAGATTCGATCTAGCGTCCACTTGGGCGATAGCCCACCACTCTGACCACTCGTTTGTGCACGCTCACTTTGTTCAAGGACACCAGGATCCCTCACAAGGCTCGCTATGCGCGCTGGGACTTAAGATATTTGTCCTTGAGCTTGGTGGCGTAAAAGTAAGGGAAAGGCCAATTTCACAAGCAAAATATCTCACGTTTTGGTCCTGTTTTACATCTTTAAATGTAAAAGAAAAGTTGACGCTCGTTGCATCCACAGTTTTACGCAACTGAAACAAGTTTTTGACATTTCGAACATTTTCTTCTATTCGCTTTATTCTTTCATTCAACCGTCATTTTAACAATTTAGCCAACAATTAAGTTTTCGGAAGTTCTCAAACCACGAGACCAAGAAAACCATCTATTCCGTTTTTAGACCCGCTGTCACTCACGAGCGTAGTTAGCAATTTAGCAATTTGTTTTCTGAAGGGAGGGGGGAAACTGGCAATATACACCCCCACCAGATTTTATAAAAACTCCCTCTACGATGACACAACACAGTCCAACTATTAAACTAAAACGGTAAATTTTACGCCCCCTCCGTAATTTTATCCCCCACCGAAATTTAACCCCATCGCTATTTGAACAGCTTCCCCCCCCCCCCTACACCAGATGAACGAATACAACCAAAACGAAACCAATTAAAAAGCAGCAAACAAATTTTTTAAAGAAATTGAACTTGGGTCATATTTTTTTTTACATCCCCTTCTCATGGCCACCCATGATATCACAACGGTAAACGGAATGTATTAAAGTTTGACACAAACTGGAAAAACATGCCAAAAAATAGTTTAACAAAGAAAGAATGCTGCATTTATTAGAAAAATCATGAAACACCCATCGTAGCATATTAGCCTTTGGGTAACATTGTCTAGATGTCCGGCTGAGTGGCTGGACACTCTTTTACTGGCTACGACGGACGCTTATTTTTTTTAGCGTTTCTCTGGTTTAAATCGCGTGAAATCTGCGTAAAGGATGTACATCGTTTATTTTATTTTACGAGTGTAAAATAGGATCGATAAATGCACAAGTAAAAAAATGCATAAATTGCCTTTTAAAAGATACATGATGACATGGTGCGAAAGCTTTTACATGAAATCCACTACTTTTCCACAAATTTTACATATCCTTGGAATCAAAATGCAAAAACTGAAGCATTCGCCAAAAAAGAAGAGAAATTCAACGCAGTTCCCGGATGTTGTAGCATCAACGGGCGTTGTAGCTGTTGTTCCAACGCGTGCAGTAAAAACGGGTGTTGTGTTTAATTAAACACGTGGTTAAATAGCAACACCTGATTCGAACACTTACGACGCATTTCTATAATATAATGATTTGCACGCAACAAATTAATCTGTATTGCAGTTTATAGTTCAAGTGTTGGCTGATAAATTTTGCAAACAAGAAATTTGGTTTCCTGTTTCAGTACAATATCACGTCTCATTTTGGCTGGATTTATGGGGGAAGGCATTTTTCTAGGCCTACATTTCATTTTTACCTTCCAGGATTTTTCGAGGTTTTGAAGGCTCCGGGTTTTGAATGAACCCGAAAACAGCTGAATCACAGTTCACGGCTATTTTACTCGTTAACGTAAAAAACTACCATTAAAACTAGCTGTTTACATCATTTACGCGGCAATTTGTGAAAGAGCTCCAGGTAAACAAGTGCTCAACACTAAATTCCTCTTTAAGCCGAGTTTCTTTGTCAACATCACGTAAATTCATTAGACTGTTGCTTCTTTAGGCCGAATTCGTGTTGCAAGAGTTCACTGGCTGCATCAGACGCGGTTCAAACTGAAAGAGAACTTTAAGACCTTGACCTAATAAGAGCATCTTGCTTCACCCTTGCCTACAATGTCACGGAATTATCACGTAATTTGATCGACAATACTTTTATTATTTTTTTCTGCTTTACTTTTGGTGTAATTGCTAAGGCGGTAACATGTTCTGATAATAATTGTCTTGGACACAGTCTAGCAACCAAAATTGCATCACAATAACTGTCCCACAAAGAGCTGCGTAATGCGACAGTAAAATATCAGTTTTTTCCCCTTCCTTTTTTAAAAGCAATTTGATCAAAGACAGGGAGCTGATTTCGTTTAAATGCGTTCGGTTCTTTTTTCCACACTGAGTTTTTTTTTAAGGTTTTTATCCATGTAAATTCTGCGAGGCGCTATTTTCTATTTTATAGTAATAGCATGCCAATTCAATAAATATTTCCGCTATTGGGTTCAACCTTTCCACCAGAGCGCGCCCTACATACAAGTTGAGCCTTAACGGGCTGGCTCGTTTTTAACGTTGCTTTCTAAAAGAGAACACCTGCGACACAAAAAAAGAATATATAATAATTGTATAATAGAAACAAGCGGCTGCAGCGACTATCTAGTCGCAACTGGTCTTCTGTAACTTCGGCCACTCTCGATAATTTTGAGGCACATACCTCAATCACGCACTGCAACAACGATCTAATCTAAAATTGGTAACCAACCATCACCATTGCCGGTTAACAATATGTTAGCGTTTAGGCCTAGGTTTAGATTTTAGGCGTTTTAGGCCCAATTTTTACCTGCCGTTTTATTTCGTAAGTAGCAGCTAACCGGGCGAATTCAGTTCGAGAGTAGGTGCATGCATCCATGCACTGCGGTGTCGAGACTATTTTAAACGAAGCTAATGTGTGTCGTTGACGAAATCCTTTTGTCTTTACGGTTGCGTGTCTCCCTGAAGTGATTAAAGGCGACGACCAAATGTTATTTCGCCGAGTTTCGTCTAGAAAGCCTGTGAGCTAGAAAGAAATGTTTTAATTTGCCGTGTTTTTTAAAATCTACTTGACGAACACTGAAAAAGGCAACCGACCGACGGACGGACGGACAAAGCCGTTTCAGCTGTACAGAAGACTCAAACGAGCCGAACATTTGACGAAATCACGTGACTCACTCCTCGACCTAACTTGTAGCCAATAGAATGAAAAGAAAAATCAATAGCCTAAACGCGATGGAGCATCAAGCCCGCCAAAATCTATCGTCTGCAGGGCTATGGAATGCAGATTGTAGGTCCTTTTAAAATGTTTTATGAATGCTAAGTCACAATTTGCCCTTAACAGAGTCTTAATGCTAACTAGCAAACACCCGTCGTAGCATCCAAAGACTGCAGTGAAGACCAATGTGCGGATCTAGACGACTTTATAAACTTCTAGTAACGGTTTAATAGTGGTCAAAATGGAGAATTCAAACATTTATTTCTATCTATTGAATAAGTTAAAGATGTAGGCAAAAGATCAGGGTGGTTGCGGTGCGTGAAGAGTTAATTTAAAGGAATTCTGCACCGTATTTGCCTTTAATTTCCTGGAAACAATATTGACCATGGAATTATCTACAGGTTGTTGTTATTAAAAACTCATTAGTTTCACAAGTCAACTTTGAGTTAAGTCAGCAGAGTGAGCCAAGCACTGTTCAATGCGAAACTACCCTGCACACAACCTTATCATTTCGTCCTATTTTACTAAGTACATTTTGCCCTTGTAGAGTTTTTACCACATTGCAGGTTTGAGATGAGTGCAGTGATATCAAAATCAAAAACCAAGGCTTTGTGCAATTAATGTAAAAGACGAACGCGTATACGGCTGTCTAGAAACCAAATCTCTTAAAAACCAGCAAAACAAGAAAAACCCATGTAACGCATTTCTACAAGCTCTTATTAGCTTTGTAGCCTTACGTTCGCCTATCAAAAGCAATCGTAACAAACTACATCACGCTTTATTTAATTTTCGCACGGCTTTATTATTAACCTATTTTGTGTTACCTGGAGCAAATTACGTTTGTGCGATCTCTACAGCACGAAAGGGGGGGGGGGGGTGAGGCGATTCAATCTCAGTTCGTCTTGCATTCCTCCATATTGTGGTTTCCAATTATGGTAGGAAATGCGCTCATGTTCCTTTATCAGGCGCGAGCTATTAGACAGCTCGTCCGAATATCGTCCGTTTTGAGTGGCCGAAGCAGATGACGTAGGAACTCTATAGCCAATCACAGCTTGCTGTTAGTCCTGGCTTGCTAACGGTATTTTACTTCCCTTCCAACAGATGGCGTTTAATCGTTCTACATCTTTCCACCTAAATGCCGATTTCACCTTCGGTGCTCATGAGTAGACAAATGTTGCAATTAGTACAAATGTTGCATTGACTAATTTGGCTCATTTGCTACCTTCATCTAGCCAATAATATTGAAATACTGTTATCTAGACTCGATACATCATCATAGCCATTCACAACGGATTATAGTTTGTTCCACATTATGTTTTCAGAAAATTGACTGTATGATGCCACGTTTCCTTACACTACGAATGCAAAAACTTGTGAATATCACACTTATAGAGTCTACACAGTTACTGTTACAGTCTACGAGTGGGATATTTACGTGTTTTTTGCACTCGTAGCGGCAGGGAACGTGGCGTCATACAGTCAGTTTTCTGAAAGCATAATGTGGAACAAACTATAGTAAGAGCTATTCTCACAAAAATTCGCGAATTGGGGAAGCTTACTGTAATACGTCATCTACTGGCGCAGTTTTATATTGTATTAATCTGCGTATAACAACTCTTTATAACCTTTTGGTGCTTAACAGAAGACTCGAACAAAGTGTTAGAAATGCAATAAGACGAACGAGCGAAGAGTGGAAGGTCTAATACTCAACTGAATTCGGATAATACATGTCTTCGTTTGTCAGTCTGGTTGAAATTTCATGATTGAGGAGTTTCGGTGTATACTATTCGAAGTTGGGCACTGGGCAGAACAGTTGGCAGAACGGTGGGCAGAAATCATATAAGTAATAATGTAAATGTAGACGAGTAATTTTTATCAGAATTCAGAATTAATTTAAATGCCTAGTTTAACACAAAAAAGAAAAAAACTACCATGGTCCGTAGGCTTGGTGCCAGAAAACGAGAGGGCCAATTTTGCTAGGTAAAAACATTGTTGAGGAAAATGGTAATCTATTCGAACAAGCAACCACCCTTTAATTTCCCTGATCTTCAATCCCCTTTAAAGGTTAACAACCCTCCATCGAATTCCGTCTGAATCTCGAGAGGAAGCTGAAAATGACCATCTATCAATTCGACCTTGTGTCATGAAAATAAGGAAAAAAGGAAGTACAGCCACTAGATGCATTGCGGAAGAGGCGGTCAAGTAAAGCACGCCTGACCCCGACTTATACCTTCTATTTAGGAAAATATAGTTAGCATTTTTCAAATAGCAAACCTATAATATGACATTTGATGAACGCTATTAAATCTGACAACGTAGAATGGGCGAGTTACATAATTTCCGGTAATTTTTAATAAAAGTTTTTGAAACCATCTTTAATACGCCAATCTGCTTTGAAATGGTTTTTTTTTTTTTTTTTTTTTGCTAAAACCCCGATTGCTTCGTTATTAAACATTTTTCTGTTATGTGAACGCAAATTTGTGAAAAAGTAAACAACTTTTTGTTTATTGACAAGTAACAAGAACGGGAATTTCTGGCCTACTGATAAGTCTATATACATATAGTGGTGTATAGCTATGGGGGTCCGTTAACAGCTACTGATACAATTGGGACCCAGTATCCCCACCAAATTTTTTTTTCGAATGTTGTCTGAAATCCATAAAAAAATGTGTGATGTCTTATATTGTAAAACTACAGATTCTAACATTAGTGTGCACTTTGCTTTTAACATTTTAAAACTTTGCTTTTATGTTAGATCGTACGTTTTCAGTGATATCATTCTTTAAGCGTTGGTTATACTAAAGGCATTTTTCCGTAACGACTCACCTAAACATTCTCGCAGCTAGATGCTAGAAACCAGCTGAAATTCCAAAATGGCGACGGTCTTAGCTCTGCCGGCTCGCTCCAAAAACAGTCAATAATGCGAGTTCAGAAGTGAATGAGAAAATTGGTTAAATGGGAGGAATTCTTTATATTATTGTCACGGACTATAAGACTGCATAACGAAAAAATTAAACAGTTGTCGATATTCTTAAAATGCACAAGTGCTCAATGCTGATAACTCCGCCCATCAATCCAAAAAGTTAACTTAGTTCGTTATCTTGGTGTCACCTTAGATCGAATGCTACAATGGAGGAATCAAATTGTAGCAGTTCTTAGCAGACTGCGTGCGCTCAATAAAATGCATTATCTTACAAAGCATGTTTCATTAAAGATGCTTAAATTGTTTTATTTTGCCATGCAACATGCTCGGGTGGAACATACACGAATGCTATTGATCCTGTTATCAAGCTCCAAAAGAAAATTGTTTAAAGTAATGACTTTCAAAAAACAGCGTCATCAGCTACTTATCCAACCAGCTACTTATCCTGCCAGTCCGCCATTTGTATGTTTACACATGCAGTTTTAATTAAATTCCGCAGAATCAATAAACATGCTGCAACTCGTTTTATAACTAACTACCACACGAGGAGTGAATCTAATAGTTTTGTCATTCAGCCTTAAGTTACTAAAGAAAAATTAAACAGAATGAAAAGACAAATTGGCTCGAAAAGGGTTAAATAAATGAGGAAGCTAACCTATTTCCGTTGCCTTTTGGACTTAAATGACTGTCAAACTGCCTGAGCGGGGAATTGAACCCACAATCTTTGAAACCATAGACCAGAGTCCTACCGCTGAGCCATACTTACACGGCCCTGTCATTATAGCTCAGCGGTATGACCTCGGTCTCTGGTTTCAAAGGTCATGGGTTCAATTCCCCCCCTCAGGTAGCCTGACATTTAAGTCCAAAAGACAACGTAAATAGGTTTGCATCCGCATTAAAGAAAAACTGCATAAATGCAGCTACTTCATTGGAAGCAAATTTTATGACAACATACCCAACTACGTAAAAGATATTACTGAAATTCATCATTTCCAGAAACACCTGTTTCGGTGGCTACAGGATATCAGTACTGTGGCCCTGGAAAATTTATTTAAAGTTATAAACTGAAGAATATTTTCAGCACTTACAGTTATTAAAAAAATTTTTATTGCAGCATATTTATTTATTTTATAGACGATGCACATTATGCGAGTATCTTTTTTTTCGTTGTTCTCTTGTGTTTGTATTGCATTCTTTTTTAAGGTCTTTAGTTAGACGTTTGTTTGCATTTTTTGCATAAGTCGTGCAAATCGTGTTTTTTTTTTATTAGTTACTATAAATTATTGTAGTCAACACGCCAAACGCGAGCATTATCTCTTGTGGGGTGAGGGCACACACGGTGTTTTGTACTATTTGCCTGATTCAATTACACCAATTCCTGATTGTTTCCCCAGACTTTTATTAAGACGATTAAGTTCCTTAACTTTCGTGGTTTTATTTCCCCCTTGGTCTTGTTTAGCCCGGCATTTTCCCCCCATTATTCGTCTGGCAATGCCCGGACTTTCATTAAGATGAGTAATTTTTTTTCATTCCCATCCCTTTCCCTGAGACCCTTTACGTCCATTTAGACCGGGGTTTTGTTTTCCGTCCTTCCGTACCAGTCCGTTTCCTTCCGTCTTTTGTCTTGAGTGATCCATGCGTTTAGTCGCTGGCTACATCTAGTGAACTCCCCTTTTCTATCCTACCTTCTCTCTCCATTCCTCCCCCACCCCTTCCTACGCGTCCTATCCCGTCCTATCCATGCGTTTGGTGGCTGGTGACATCTAGTGGATGACTCTCAAAGTCCAAGTCTATCACTTTTGCATTGGTTTTACTTTGAGTGTACACCTCATGGCTCAGTGGCTTTGTTGCCATATGCAACAATGAATTTCGTCAGTTAAATCATCAGCGCTCGACTTAATCAACTTTTGACTTCTATCCATCTATTTTCCTTCCTCTTTAATGAGCGATCCATGCGTTTGGTCGCTGGTGATATTTGTCGTTGTTTCAATTGTAAAGTTTAACAGCGGACGAAAGCAGAAACGCAACAACGTCACTAAAGTACGCGTGAACTGTTGTCTCACCAGCATTGTTCCCTAAATTTGAGATTGTTTTTGATTGTTGTTAATTGTCGCTGGATTTATTGTTGCTCGCTCTAAGCTAAGCCACGCCGATTGCTTTGATACTTTGGCTTATAGTGTAAGATTACTGGATATGCTGTTTTATTCCTTTAATTAATCACAATAATGATAACAAAGAAGAATACGAAATTCAGCATTTTTTTCCAGTAAAAGGAAGGTCACCTAAAGATACTTTCTAGGCTTGCTCGAAGTATCTCTCTCTCTTCTAAACGAGAATATTACTACGAATTTGGCCAACCAACCTCGGCCTTGCCTCCTTCCCTCCTACTTGACAGCAAAACGATCTACGTTCACTTTTACAGGAAGTATGGGAAGTAAGCCCGTAAATGTAATAGCGGAAAAGCTATTGAGAAATGAAAGAGAATTGAGGATAGATGCAACCAAGCTATTGAAGGTGCGCGACTGAATTAACACTTGAATACAGACTGACTGGGCAGTGATTGGACAAACACTCCTTCATTTTCAAACGATTGACGTTAAACGAAATAATGATACGTTAGGCTATCACCGCAAAAGCTGCCTCGTGATTTGGTTTCCTCCAAATGAATATTTTAACGTCCCACACAAAATTGAGATTAGTAAAGAAATAAAATCAGCAATAAATATTATAAATTTACCGAAAAACACAAGGGCAAAAGAATACTCAAGAGTCCGGGAAAGAACTATTAAATATGAGGTCTTTATTTTCTATTTTTCCGTTGGTCTACAGACTCACCACTAAAACGGGAATGATCTCATTTTAATTAATTATTTTTGAGCCCGACGTCAAATAATTCAAACTAGGGGTCGTGAGAGGTGCATTCAAGAAAAGGTTTTGGAGGGATGGAGGGGTGGGGGAAGGGGGGGGGTGAACAAAGCCAGCTAGGAGTTCCACCAGCAGATTCGGGAACGCAGCCCTGGAAGAAGCAGCATTTGACGGTGCATCACTACCGTATCCGGCTTCTGTGGTAGTACGTTTTTCGCATAATCTAGAGGGATTTTCATTTACCATTGACTAAATTCGTTTCGGGAAGGAAGAGGGGTCTGGCCCTCCCTCCCCCCCCCCCCCCTCCTTGCAAGTTTGAACATGACTAGACATTTCCGACGCAGGCAATTCAGATAATTCAAGTTCGGTAACTGACACTTTTTTCAGCTGTTATCCCACTGATTTCAGTTTTGGGGTCCTTCCTAGCCCACCCCTACCTCCTTCATCCATTACCCAAATTATTAATTTTTACCACATTCCGAATTCCAATTTTCTTCGACCCCCCCCCCCCCCCAACTCTCCCCACAGTCCAAAAAAATTCCTACATGCGTTACTGCAGCTCAGTCACCATCTCCATAATACGATCGTAGAAATCAAGACTACTACATTTAAGAATTAAGTAAAAATCAACGGCCCCGGGTGTCTGGTAGGAGCGAAGCATTGGAGGAAAGTTTTTCAGTACAGCATGCTTCTCAAAGGGGCAGCATCGAGACAGCCTTCTGCCTCATTTCCGTCAGCATGAACATGGAAGAATATGATAAAAGTTACCACTAGAAAAGGATGGGGGGGGGTTCATTAGCCGTGGAAGGGGGGGGGGACTTGAGACACGTGATGAACATGGAAAAATATAATGGAAGTGATCATAGGAAGGGGGGAGGGGGAGTATAAGCGGTGGGGAAGGCGATTTGCGTCACAGGATGCGCTAATTAAGGAGCGAAGCGAACGAAAATCAGCGTTTATTAGCTAGTGTGCACAACATTTTAAGAAACTCAATTCGGTCGAACATGGCCATACATATGAGCGACCTTACCGTACCAGTGTTGCAAATCGTGCATCCAACAAAACCCGTTCTGATTCAGCTAATTAAAGCTAACAGGCTGATACACTGTCACGGCCTTCCTGTCGACCAGTCCTCCTTCCATTGCCAACATTTCAGCCATACAAATTCCTGATCCTTCACAAGACTTTGCCCTCAAAAGATAGAAAGATACGCCAAAAGGATGCAACAGGAAGTGGGAAGTTAAAAAAAAAGGGAGTTTCTGCACCCGTCGCTTTAGAATAAATTCCACAATCACCAGTACATGAATTTAAGAATGTAAATTAAAATAAAATAAATTATTTAAATTTACGAATTTAAACAATATACCAGTTTACACCTCCACCCCCAACTGACGACATCGTTGAATGCGTCAATTCTGCACGTGTGTAGCATAACCAGGGTGCTGCTAGCAACTCTTTTCCTGGTGCTATTCCACTGGTTTCTGTTCTGGTCCCTGCCTTATATGAAATTCATTACCGTCACTAACCAGAGCGAGAATAATCAGTCAAATTTAGGTTAAAGGCACCTTTCCTTCGGAGGGGGGAGAGATTTGACAGCCAGAACCACGCCCAGGTATTTTGTTAGGGAAGAGGGTGAACGATGTTCACGAACCGCTCAGAGCTCTGTTCAATAATTTTATACCTTTTGAAATGTTTAAAAATCAACTTTCAGATTTTTAAAACTTGCAACAAATGCCTTATTGGTAATAACAATAATAACTTTGTTTCCTTTCGCAAAATTTTACTACCAACTTATGGTATTTCGGATCCCCCACCTACTAATGGGAAGGTCACACGGTAACAATTTGTAACAATTTCATTACAGCAATACAATAAACAAATATTGTTTTTTAGTTTTTGTCATCTTTGGCAAAAATGTAGATTTATCGAAAATGAACCGGTCCGTTCACGAATTTGTTGAAAAGAAATGAAACAGCAGCAGGAAGCTAAATGAACAAACTGCTATGGGTGTTTTGTTATTTACTGCAACTCTTTGCAGCATTCTAACCCAAATAAGCCAATAAACGATAACACCTGCGTCACGTTGTAAGAGTATGCAACGGCAACAGGCCAATAATGCGGAACAATCAATATTGACAACCGAAAAACCATTAGGCACTTGAGTGCTGGTGATATGCTTCCCACAACACCACCTTCTCTCCTATTGAGTTTTCTGTCTGTACTTAAAATACAATTGGCATTGATAGGAGGAGTTCAAGCGAGGACATTGCAGTAACTCTTTAGACCTCATAAATGATTGATAACTGTTTCCCGTCGCCAGGTCAAGTGCTCGACCGTTGATTTAATACAACTCAAAACATTTTCACTCGACGCCATATTGAAATCATTTAACCTTCAGCCCAGCCTGCGAGACTGGTTGTCTGCAGGCCGTGCCAAATAGTGTAGTAAACTTTAGTGTGTACTGAAATTCAGACGAAAAGCCTGCAAGTAGGTCCCAAAGGTCTTGTAAATGCAGGAAATACACAAACAAGTTCGTATATGTATACATATTTAGGCATTGAAGTTGGTAAATTGTGCACAATAACCATTAACCGATGAAGTAATTCATTCATTCTTCAATCCTACTCGCTAAGAACAATAAGCTTACTTTTGTTTGACTTGATAATATTTTTGAAGATTGGTTCTGAACAGTTTTCGGATTTACTACCTAAGATTTCGTCATCTAAAAATTTTGAGCTGTAGACTTGAGAATACAAGAGTACTTTCATCATTTGGCTTCTTATATCTATCAATAAATTTTAGTCATGCGTTTTACAATCATTGTTTTTTTAGCCTGTTTCATATTCGTCGATGCGTGATCACACATTTCTAATCAATATCTATAGATACGAGTCAGTCCACGTTTCTTTTATAGGCCTTTTTGTTGTTTAAAATATTTCTACGTTACAGTTTTGGCATAACACTCCTTGCTTTTTCCATAAAATTATCATTATGAACATTATATTTCCAAATATCAATGTACATTCTGATATATATAGCCTAAATTACGTATATTGGACACTCATGAACGTCGAAAATTTCGTACATTTGACGTAATTGGTAGCATGTCGCATACAAACATGACCAAGATTACGTCAGATTCGCGAGGAATTAACGTCTTATGTTGAAGCATTGAGAATAGTTGACTCAATGTCAGCCGATTCGAACGATTTTGCTAGTTAACAAGGCCAAGTCTAAACTATAAGAAATAGCAAGAGAATATAAAGGTATGAAGGAGGCAGGAGTGTTGCAAAGCTCTGTCCTGTAAAGCTTTTGACGTAAACAACGCTCACCTCGGCCCAATGAAGGACGGCTAACACATTGGTAGAGCCGGTAATTCATACATTGGCCCGATAATTGAACACCAACACGTTGATTTTACAGGTTGCTGCTACGTTTTCCCAATAAAGTGCTACCCACACATTGGTTTAGCAGGTTGCTGCTATACACTGACCCAATAAAGTGGTACCAACATTTTGGTGGACCAATCAAATCGTTGGAAGTTCCAATGTATTGGTGGCTCGTGTAAATAATGTTGGCCCAATGTTGGGAAGCAGACTAGACGGCTGACAAAGCTGTTTTACAGCAAGTTGTCAACAACCAGCCTGCAAATCTTAGCGAGCAAAATTCAGTTGCTTTCATGATGCCGTGTTGGTTGAAACATTCCTCAGGTGGCAAAATATTAAACTACAGTTGATCATGTCATCAAAACGTCACTCATTTTGAGAAATGTTTTGTTTTAGGGCGATCGTATCGTGTGCAACAGCTTTCGTGGTAAGTGACGCCTTACAGCGGCATAATTTAACACCACTTTCATGCATTGGTACGGCCTGTAATCAACCAATCTCGACGGCCACGCAACCTTCACGCACATCGCACAGAAACCGTAGAAAAGCTCCTCGATCGTCTCTATTGATGTTACATCCGTCTCCTCAATTCTTATTATGCTAATTTGAGATCTTTCAAGGCAAAACCATTGTCACTCATCATTTTGATACATGATTTAGTAGAAGTCTGACAAGGAAGCGTAAAATAATCGACCAAAAGATAAATTTTTCGTAAGTAATAATGAAGACGATGAATCATTTCAGAGCCATTTAAAAAGAACCTTTCATCGATTCACCTTCAAAAACGATAACATAAAATAATAGAGGAACTATTACGAGAACCAAGAAAACAAAATTGAATTGTAACAATTAAGGGCCTCAGATAATGATCAAACAATGATGCCAAGACTCTTGAGCCAGTCTGACCAAACATCTCGTTCAATTTTCGGTCCATTTCGTTGGCACCCTTATCAAAAGGTAAACAATGTAATTTTACCAAGAGGACTTTTCAAGTGGAGGCATATTATTACTAAGTCTCTGTAAATCTCGACCAATTGCAGATCTATGACGTTTTAGCTGCTGATATAGGTTACCTCACGACGGACACACAACTATTATGGTGGGATCTTTCACATGTCACAATCAACAAGATCGTAGGTCCGTCGATGATGTATAATTGAAATTGGTATTTAGCCAATTACCAGATAACTGTTAGCAGTGACACTGTTTTTGCGTATTCCGGAAAAAATCATGTTTGGATCATTTACCTTGGTTTGACTGATAACAAAAACATGCCCCACACACACAAGCCAACATTTGGGTGTATAATTGAAGAGAGCACCTTTAAGTTAAATGAATAAATCATCTTGCTGAAACAGCTGCTTCAATCCTACCAGTGTCGGATTGGGAGGGGGCGGGCCTCCCTCGAAATGTACTACGTGGACCTCTGGGTACATCGTGGGGAAGGGGGTGCATCTTCGGCAAAGGGACCTGGTGGATAGGATGGGAGAAGCGACTAAAGGAGAACGTGCTGATTGAGTGAGCGAAGCAAACGAAAATAAGCGTTTGTTGGCAAGTGTGTACAAAAATGTCCGATAGACGAAAGTTTCCTTTGATTGAAGGAGGTGGACATTCGCTAAGTTTACCCGATCTGCGGGATTGCTCTCGACACTCTTTCCATTTCTGTAATCAAGTTGACTAATCTTTAGCCAAGCTGACACGACTATTAAAAATGCACCAACGACAATTATTTTTATACCAAGTTTATATTTAAGTCGTTGGGATGAACGCAAAAATGCATTTGACTGTGCATTCCACCTCGAGGAGAAGAAAAAAGAATCATTAACCTAGATCTTACAAAATATCATCCCCAATTGCTTAATTGATATTAAATCTTAACGGTATAAATGATAAGCCCATACCAAATCCAAGATGTCATAAATGTAATTCCAATCTAACTTACGGCACAACAATCTAATCATGTTTTAAGATCACTAATTCGGCTTGACAACTCGGAAATTTAATCATCTGTAGGTGGCTTGCTTTTATCAAGATGATTAAATTAGCTGATTTTGCTGAATGAGTTAAAAATAACATTTAATCATTAACCGTTAAGACATGAATTTTTGGTCATTATTCTGCTCACTTGTCACCTTAGCAGTTCGCAATGTTGGACCTTTTGACATCTTCGTTTACTGCTAACCTTAAATTAAATTATTCAGTTTTTTTTTGGTAATTTCTGTTATTTTCCTTCCAATAATTCTGTCATTTTTTTTTACAGTTGCAAATTGATGGAAATGAAATTTTAATAGATTAGCCTAGCTTGGGAAATATTGACGGGACACAAAAAAAACTTCAAAAGAACCAACATCCTAAGACAACGCCAAGTGAGTGAGTGAGCGCTGTGTCGGCTAATCATCTTTACAAGAGGTCACGTGTTTTTACAAATTTCACCCACTATTTCAGAAAGTTGAAAAAGCATCACGTCCTTGATGGACATTGACTCAGAGATAGACTGTTGATATGAGTCAGTCCAAACACAATCGTTAGTTTTTTTCCGGGTTTAAATGAAAATGACTATCATATTATGACCACTGTATGACGAGACATTTGCCTTGAAATACAAGAGTGATTAACGTCAAGGACGATAAGTATCGAGAAATAAGTCACAGATTCACAAAAACAAGTGTAAAAGCAAAAATAGAAAAGAAAACATTTACGTTAGGTTTGATTTATGAGCTCTAATCTCGCTAGCTGAGAACGGTGATGAGCGGGTAATTGACTTGGCCACGCCCATCGACCAATCATCGAGATAGCCATCTACGTTTTCGTTTGGTGAAAGGTTTTGCGTAAGAAAACGAGTTAAACAAATACACGCCCGTCGTAACAACCGGATGCTGCAGCAAAGACTCATGTAGAGTTGTTCTTTAAATGGCCGTACAGTAATGAGTCTTTGTTACTGCAGAACCAACATTTGTTACTTCGCATCCAGCAGAGCCAAACGTTTGTCTAGAAAAACCAGACCAGATCCCCTAACTGCTGAAGGTGCTTAGTAGTGCAACCCCGCTATGCCCGGTACAAGGAAGAACTCCAGAAGGATGGTAAATTCAGGGTTTATTCCAGGGCCACGTGGTCTGTCCTCAGGAGATGTTGTCCAGTGGTTCAAGGATGCTCTGATCAGGACTTCTAGCAGAGTGGCACACTTCAGGAAGAGTTCTTAGCTGGTTAGGGACTATAGCTCCCAGAGTAAGGCTCTAAGGGGCTGCAAGGCCTTAAGTATACCTAGAGCTGCAGCCAGTACCTGCCACTGGTGGTGCAAGGTACTTCCTGTACTATATCCTGGTATCCCATAAGCCATCTCTGGTAGCTGCTACCCTTAGGGGCAGGCAAGGCCAGAGCCATCCTGACCACTGATCTCCAGGGACTGGACCATACATCAAAGTCCATAGCATTACTGGAATACATTAGTAAAGATATAGAGTATACAGAATACATAGCATGGAGAGATAGCATCAAGGTAAAGAGGCCCATAAGGCCCTAGCTTAAGGAGTAGGAGGAAGCTGTGGAAACGTCGTTGCAGTAGTCGCACACTACTTTAACAAACTGATTGGTACATCTGGTAGGGGATTTGTCGGAGTTCTCTTCTCACCGACTCTCTCAGACCAGTTTAATTCTAGAAACTAAGTCGCCTTCTTACCGCTTAGCACCATGAATGACCACTATTTTTCTAGTGGCTCATCAACTGTAATTGACGTTTTCGTTACGTCTCGACAGAGGCCAAATGAGCACCGTATTTTTGGAATAAGGGGATATTAACCGATCATTTATGATTGAATCAAACCCCAGCTCGTTGAAATGGATGTCGTATCATGGAATTTACTGGATACGACAGGCAGCTGCTTCGTGGTCCAATATCTAAAATGGAAAGAAGGCATGTGGTAGTGTGCTATGTGTATAGGCTATCCAGATGAGCCGTACATATGCATGGTAATGATTCTCGTGAACTGCGAGAGAAGACGTGAGTAAACATCGCGATTTTGTAATTTTTAGCTGGTGACATTGGATTGGCCTAAATCAAGCCTTACACTAACAAACAGAAAAATGCTTACCTTATCTATGGAATCATACAGAGTTACGACTAGTTTCCTTGACCAATGTGTTACTTAATGTTCAAGCAACTTTAGAAAGCACGTTACTGGTAGAAACTAAGCTTTAAAAAAAAATCCAAAAAAACATCAACATCACAGAACGGAATTTTAAAATGGAATCTGAAGGAAAACTGTGGTGGAAAAACAACGGGGTTAAAAAAATCCTACGAAAATAAAGCCGCTGAAAAAAGGATTATGAAATTCGCTACCGAGTGAAACTCGCACCCTGGTAGGTAAATTTCCAGCCAACGCAACTGCCTGTCAACCTAGCCTGCAATGACAACACCGTGATAAAACATAAAAAAAAACGGTTAAAATGAATAAAAGGTTGTGACAGCTTTTTTCTTATTAAAATAGGCCTATAATGTAAGCGAGAATATGTCTCCCTCTCTTGCATAAATCCTTAAGTATTTCTTTAAAGAAGTGTATAACTCCTTACACAAACAGCTTAAATAATGCTATCATTGCAATTAACCAAGGAATTACCATCTCACTCGTGAAAGTCACAGGATGCGCTGATTGGGTGAGTGAAGCGAACGAAAATCAGCGTTTGTAAGTATGAGTTTGTGACCAAAAGGTTTTCAAAGAAACTTAATTTGACAGAGCATGAATATGATAAGACTCCTGACCAAACCAATTTGTCCAACATGCATTCAACATCCCCGTGTTAGGGATTCAGCTAGTTATAACTATATCCGTGTAACAGATTTGGTGGCGGTGGGAGAAGGTGGGGGGAATATAATCTCGGCTACAGAGTATATAAATGATTGAAGTTCCCACTCCAACAAAATGAAATTAATTAATATCTCCGTTCCTATTCAATATATTTCGACCAAACTTGGCCAGATAAGTATGGAAAGTATATTTACACTAAACATTACGCAATTCTGTGCAAGAGTAAAAGTATGGAGCAACACGAAAATTCACATAAATTTGATAACTGTTCAGTTGTTGTTTTTCTTGTTCTGCCACCGTTTAAAAAAAAACAAAAAACTCCTGCACCTGCCTAAAATCTGAAACAAGATCCAATTCAGAAATTTCGTTGTCCTTCATACTCAAAGAGACCACTTTTTCAAATGGTCGAGCCATATTCCGGAGTTAAGGGACCCTGAACGACCAATTTTATTTGTTTATATTGTTTGAAACATTGTAGTTAGGAAACAATGGCAATCAGCAAACGCCAGCCAAATGGCATAGGATGAAGAAATGGTAACAATGCTGTTGAGTCAACAATTATTTACCAGCACTTTGTAGAAACGAAGTAGAATGGTTTTGGAATCTAGACACACGCTAGTGTGTCGCCGCCAAGTAACAGTACATCATCCCATTGTAGACATCCGATTGTTAAAAATTGATTGTAAATGATAAAAAGGTGGCTCACTAGCAGACATGTGTCTGTTAACTGTAAGCAATTGACAGCATATTTTGGCATGTTGAGGATAAATCCCAATGCAACAGAAATGTTTCAAATTGTGGAAAATGTAAAGGGAAGGGTCAGAGATTGAGAAAAACTAAAATTTAAAGGATGAGTGTACACCAATCATAGAGAAAAAGATGCGTCAATAACGTTGTTTTTATGTTACTGTGTAGCTAGCTAGCTAGCTATCTAATAAGATTTTTCCCATGTTAAATCCCATAGACTTTTTGCTCATGGCTAGCGCAATATTGAGAAGGCCTACGTACCTGAACTTTTGCACACGGATGCATAGTGATCTGAGGATGGTCCTTTTGTTGGTTTGGGGGTTGTAGGGGTCAGGACAAATGCGTGGGAGGGTTTTGAAATTCGCCACGGGCGAATTTCAATTTCGTTTCTTTTCCAAGTTGCAACCAAAGATTTTAAGCAACAATGGCTTGAACAATCAAGACCGGTCCTTAGATTTATTGTAAAAGCCTGGACGAACTAAAAACTGAACTGTAACGAAGGACAAAATAAAGAACCATAAACGTTGCCGTGGATTGCGTAAGAATAAAGGGATGCGCGTTAGATGATGGTTACGCAACAATACGAGCATATACACGAGCTAATGGATTTTTTTGTTAATAATCCAAAAATAAATTGCTTCGCATTCTGCTGCTTTAGTAACAGCGACCTTCGGGGGTTTCTGCATGACTAAATGTGAACGAAATCTTGAAAAATTAAGAGGAAGGTGAAGGGCTAAACAAAACAACTGAAGGGGATGTGCTGATTGAGTGAGCGAAGCGAACGAAATCAGCGATTGTTAGTGTGTGCAAAAATGAGATTGAAGCATCTTAAACAGACGGTGTAACCTTATGTACGTTCACAGTCCTATGAAAGTTGTGATATCCACCCAAAACCAAAGCTGGAGAAAAACCCGCCAAGTTTCCAAAAACGATCGGCCTTTGAAGGCAGTGATATCATTCTACCGGGAGAGGCCGCCAAGGTTAATCCTATCAGCCAAGTTAATCGCACCGAATAATACTTTGGACGTTAAATGAAAACTTGAAGATTGCTACCGCTAGTGCAATCTTCTAGTTTTCATTTAACTTTCGAACTATTAGTAGGTGCGATTAACTTGGCTAATAGGATTAACCTTGGCGGCCTTTCCCTGGTAGAATGATATCACTGCCTTCAAAGGCCGATCGTTTTTGGAAACTTAGCTGGTTTTTCTACCAGCTTTGGTTTTGGGTGGATATATATAAGGTACACGGATTACAAACAATAACGTCAAGTGTGCCCTAAAAAAAGGGTAAAAAAATGATTGAAGTTTCATTTTAGGATTTAGAACTTTTAATTTAAATAATGAAATGTACAATTGAGAAAATTACATCTGTTTGAGTGCTCGTGTGTTTAAGAATGAAAAATATTCTTAAAGCACAACAGCACTTAAACAGATGCAATTTTCTGAAGTGTACATTTGATTAGTTACAATAAAAATCATCAATTTTTATCCGTGTATATTTTAACAAGTCAAGTCAAGACTTCAAGCATAGAACCCTTTTTTTTAAGGCGCACTTGTCGTCTTGTTTGTAATACCAAGTATAGAAATAAAATTCATTTCATCTCCCATTAATGTAGCAAATGCTCAACTGGAAAAATAGTAAGTAATTAAATTAATGTCTAGTGTTTAATAACGGGTAATTAAAGATTGTTTTGGGTCTCTGCCAAACACAAGTACATCCGCAAGAAACGGAATTTCCTAAGAATTCCCGGTTTAATGATTCACGGAAAACAATAAGAATACAACTTGGATAAAGACTGACTAACCATATGATTCATTTATTATGGTGGTGTTGGTGGCAGGTGGTGAGAGCACTCAGCCGGAACCCCATCAAAACTTTAAAACAAATTGACCATCACGACTCGCATGTTGCAGTCACTTTCCAGTTTATATGTTCAAAAACAAAAGGATAGTTGCACACACAATTTAAAGAAATAAATGAATAAGTCCGTATGATAGTAGCATTCTTTTCTCCTATAGGTGGTGGTAGCACAAAATAATAATTACTAGAGCGCCACCATTATATGTTGACATACAGGAGCGGAGCGTGAGATTATTTCTGAGGAGGAGAAGAGCAGTTTCCCCCGGGATAGCGGTAGCACAAAATAATTACTAGGGCCGCCACCATTACATGTTGACATACAGGAGCGGAGCGTGAGATTATTTCTGAGGAGAAGAAGAGCAGCTTCCCGGGGTGGAGGGGGATGAGCACCTACATTACTGATCCTCCCCACTCACCCTCCTTCCCTCCCGTTACCTCCCTTTTCATTTTTGCACCGAGTCCTCCAGAATTCCTTTTTCTCGAATTGTTTCGTTCATGTGGAATCTGAAACCTTACAGTTAGGACTACTCGTGTGCCCTTCGTGTTTTGACTTGAGTTCGCCTTAACCTGACTTTAAACATCAATGGGGTTCATGCTTGTTTCCTCTTGTTAATATTTGCAGCTGAATTTTGGTTTTTAACGAAAAATAATTTACGACCAAAAACGGCCGCCGACTTGCCTTGCTTATATTGGCATGCCAGAATAAATGGAAAGCTTATTTGCATACGTGTGTATGTTCAATGCTACGCAATTGTTCCATTAACAATGTTTCCTATAAGTGTAAGCTGGGCAGTAAATCTTCGGCCTTTGGTTTCTCGGATTCAATTTCCCCTCAGGCATTCAGATATCAAGTCCAAAAAAGTAAGCGAAATAGGACTGTACTTGTATTTAATTACTTGTATTTAATGCTGAGCTCATGGTTAATAATTGTTGAACCTTGTATTCGTCATCATTGTTGTACTTGATGGTTACAACAATGCTGTAAAACAACAATTCATAACATATTCAGCAATTTTTAGGTTTACATCTGTACCAAAAAAAATATTAAAGTAAAAAAAAAACGACAGCATGATGTTGAGCTGCATTAAAAAAACCTTAAAATCAGTGAAAAAACAAAAAGCTATGTAAGGTGTGGTAATGATAATTATAAAAACCCATCATCAGACTCATGCGTTGCTTATTTATGTTAATACCACACCTCGTTTGTTTTTCCTCTTTCACAGATTTTAGGGATATTTTTAATACAACCTTACGATATAATTCTTATTACATACTGCTCTCTACATTCTTACATAATGATTATTTTAGAATTTGTGATTAGCATATTGTTTTTATTTTTATTTTTTTTTTTTCATTGGTTTACGTTTTTCGAAGTCACGGAAGTGTTTTATGTCCCAGTCGACCTTGCGCTAAAAAATTTTATAACAAAGCGAAAAGAAGTGTCGTTGCGTAATAGTAGTAAGGAAAAAGCATTCAAGGTCCTATTATCATCATTTAGCATTTTGTTATCGTTCACTTGTTAGGTTTTGATGTGAACCAGTCTTCTCCAGCCTTAGGGGATGACACACATTCATTGACACACGACTTTAAACCTAGCCATGCCTCAAGCGAATTTATTTAAACAGTGTTTAAGCCGAACACCAACTAATAAAGACGTTACATTAAGTTTAACTAATTTTAGTCCCATTTCTGAACGTGTTAGTCCGTACACGAACATGAAAAAAGCACTATTTTTTAAAACACATTGTTGACCGACACTTGATTAAAAGAAAAAAACTCATGAATTAAACACAAATTAATGTTCAACATTTAAATTTAATGCTAATATCAAGAGACGAAACATGCAAACACGTTTCAGTGCAGCACTATCACATTAACAAACAATACATTTTTTAATGTATGAATGTTGTGCCTTTTTTAATCGAAATTTCGCATGCATTTGTGTGTTATTGAAACTTGTCAGACTTCATGCAACAAATTAGAGGATATAAATTAAAATATGTAAGTTCACATAGGTTATGTATCAACTAACAAAGACTCTAATATTTAGGCTTTTATTGGCTTCTTATCCCGTTTATTACATACAAAATGTATTAAAACTGTTGCAAATGTGTACATGTTTTAAAAAGAAGTGATATCCAACATTAATTATTTGCATTAATGCGCGAAACAGCTTTAACCGAACAGTGATAATATTAAACATGTGTAAATATTGGAATATGCTTGAAAAAAATTTTGATACTACAAAACACTGGAATATACTGTACTTGAAAAATTATTTTTTTACTGGAATATACTTGAAAAATTATCTTTTTAGTGGAATATACTTGAAAAATGTTAATCTTACCCGAATGAGTGGTAATTCTCCTGCAACCCTAGTGTAACCTTGCGCTTCAAAGCCGACTTAAAAAAATAAAATTTGTGGGAAAAATGACAGATTTTTTTTACATTTTTTTTTACTTCACTCAAAGCACTGCGAAGACACAATGGAAAGTAGTACTTGATAAAGTAAACCCTTGTGCAGTAGCAAGTTTTTATAGGATATACAGTTATTTTCATGAAACTAAAGGTCCACGGTGCACGGGTGAAACAAAATGTAATGTAGGCTTTTATAAGTTGGCTGGTAAGCTTGACGACGAAAAAAAAAACCACTTGTCACTTATTTTAATTAATAGTCGAGCATGATTGGTTAATAGATTCAGCAGACCTTACGAATTTTCTCACTTTCTTCGCATGCCGTCCGATGGACCCTTGCCCCCCCCCCCCACCCGGTCCGAAAAAATGTGTGGTTAAATGTGAATTTTGGTGAATAGTTTGTTAGCTAAGCATTGGTACACTGAACAATCAATGGCTCATGGTGAGTCTGGAAACTGATCCTGGGTCTTTGGACTGTTATAACTGCTTTTTCGTCCTAAACTGCTGCTCACTCGTCATTCTCAGCCGTTCGCAATGTTGGCTCCATTGACACTCTTCGTTTAATACTAATATTTACAGCTAGTGTCCGTTTCTTTAACCTTTATTATTTTAGAACTGGGAGAAAACGAGGATTTTCAATTTTAGAGTTAGGTATATGAAGGCACAATAAATAGTGATAAGTAAATTGAGGTGTTTGACGTTTTGATCATAACCCGTGCACCTTGCTCTTATGTAATTACGTGCCACGCCTTGGTGGTGTTCATTGTAAACAGTCCACATCCTATATAAAGGCAGGTAACCAGTAACCTCACTATCTGACGTTGTCCATTAACCAACGTTACTCTTCACTCTTTTGTCTCAGCCCTTCGCATGGCGATGAGGGTTAAACTCGAGATGTGTTAAATTTAATAATTTAATGAAATATTTTACTTCCCTGCCCATACCAAACCAGCCACAAACCCGTGCTGTGGATAGGTAGTGGCTCGGGGGCAAGAGCTAACTATTTCCATAGTTAACATTTTAATTGCACTTTACTTTTTGGTAAATTTAGTTGCAAAATAAGTATCAATTCCTTGTCTCTCTTATGCCAATTTTCGGGGTCCAATAAACAGACCATTTTCAGCAGAACAAAGTTCAGATAAATATCAATATGGTGGTGACATTTCGACAAGACAAGTAGCCTATTTATTCCTCGGGTATTATTTGGTGGTGGTGGTGGGAGGGGGGGGGGAAGGGAGAGAAAAGCTGGCTGGCATTACTAAAAGACTAAGTAGCGTTGGTAAATTAATTAATGTTAAAAGCTAATGTATAAAGGCGTCAAGGTAGTAAATTTGAGTGATTTGGTTAAATTATTATTGATTTTTCAAAGGGAAAAATCTATAGAATTGTTTCCGGGCCCTCTCATCGGAAGTCTTCTAGAGTTGTGAAAAAAATAATTTGTTTAGATTTGTATGGTTTTTCGGACGAGTTGTGTCGATTTCGAGTTCTTGGGAAGCTACTTTTTTTCCTGTTTTGTAGTTTGCTGTTCTTATAATCTGAAGAAAAAAAATTGGCGTTGGTGTTTTTCCAATCCTGTGTTGGTTTGGGGCTAGCAATTCTTGGCATTTACGGTCGATCGTCTGCGTGACGTGTAGTGGTGTTTATGGTACAGAACAAGGCAAAAAATGGGCTAACGCAATATTGGGTGTTTTCCGGTCGTGGTGTTTTTTGTTACCACGCTCTGGGATTTGTTGCTGTTGTACTTTTGTTGTTGTGCAATTAACATTAATCTTACTTGGGGGGGGGGGGGGGGAGATGTATGGGGAAATTAATATTTCGAATTGGGGAATTTTATGTATAGAATAGGGATATTAATATTTAATGCACCGTGCTGACGTCGCGCTAACACATCCCCACGCTAAAAGTATAGTCGTTATATACGGTTTATCTGAAAACCCACCCACGTCACAGTGGGTTAATTTTGATAACCCACACATTTTTTTTATAATCCAACACTTTTTCCGGGGTCTACACAACCCCTGCTCCGCCATGAGACATATAATGACCGACTTTGCAAAAATACCTATACACAACACAAATTCAACCAGCACACCCCATTGCAACTAGCATAAACAGGCAGATTTACAACCTGCGACATTTTTCGTACTAACACGAAAAAACCCATCGCATACTATACTAGGCCCCCACCCACGGAGGAATGGTCCAACCTGGCAACCGTTCGTTCCGACGGTATGAAAACTAGGCTACTGACACTTTGAAATACACCTAAAAACCTACGAGACTCACAAGCGAAGAGCGCATTTTAACTTATTTAAACTAATAAAGGAGAAAAAAATATAATTTTACCTTAAAACACAAACATCGGTAACGGCACGTCTCTCCCCGTCGCTCCGACTTCGTACACCAAGAAGCTTCCGTTCAGAAATTTACATAAGTTGCATATAAAAATTCTTAAATTCATAATTCACAAATAAAATTTACAAACAAAAATCTTTAATAACTTAAATAAATCCGGTAAGTTAGATTGACGTCGCATTAAAACACACATCCGTGAACATGACCCGGTAAACCCGAAATAATTGATCTTTTGCTCGAAATGGCCAGTCCAAATATCTCGCGGTGACAAAATCACACTCGCGCTAATCACGCTCGTGCGATTTCGCCACCCTTCCATATTTGGACTGTCCGTTTCTCGCAGACGATTAAATTATTTCAGGTTAACCGGGTCTCGTTCACGGATATCTACTACTTAAATGATACACATGTGAATTAACCTTCTTCACTTATGGTAGCATTTTGTAGTTTTGTACGTACTGTATAGTACATTAGATATAGTGTTAGAGTACTGCCCTTTATTCACTCAGGGGTGAAGTGTGGCGTCTGAAGCCTCAATCATCAACCGTGCACCTTGCTCTTATCCTGTTATTATATAATTATCCACAACGCCCTGGTGGGGTTTATTGTAAACAGCACACACCCTATATAAAGACAGGCAGACTCATTATCTGATGGTGCACCAATGTTACACCGACTCTTGACTCAATCTGTACCGTACTCTGTTACGCTTCATAAATCCCTCCTAAGTTTAGATTGTCTAAAAATGCTGCAGAAAAAAAGAAGTATCTGTCTCCTTTCAAACCATGCAACTTTAAAAAGTGATCTTAAGTGTAGGCGAAAGCAATTCAGGTCAACAGAAAAGTGACAGTAGGTCAACATTGACAAGTCGTCCGCCATCTCAGACTGAAGATAAAATAATTCCAAGAACGCTTACGGGATAATTTTTTTTATCAAATTATTGCTTTCATTAATCTTCCGTAAATTCTTATCTTTTCGACTTGAATATCAAATCCCTAAGGCTTATCATGGAACGCGTGTCATTGTTTATCTACAGCCTTACCATCCATATTTGCAGCTGTTTAATTTCACCATGGCTTACTTTGCAACTATTTCATCGAAGAGTTTACATTCCAGTTTGACAACGAAGGCCAGTATTGACAAGTAGGTTTTTCAATTGTCTTGCAAAAGAACGAAACGGTTGTCTTGCAGATGAACGAATCGTAAATAAACATAAATCAGGGCGAAGGCAGATAATCTTTTTGTAGACGAAACGGCTCAAATTCGAACCCAAACTCTGCTTGAAGCAGAAGTAAGTCGAGTAAGGAAGGAGAGGAAATGCAAATCAGGAAACCTCACATAATGGCAGGGCCCAAAGATGGTGTACAATAATCAAAAATCATTGCATACCAAAAAACAAAACATAACAGCAAAAATCGTATCAGAAAAATAGCTAAAATTCGCTTTATTATGAGCTTATATTTGACTGAGATTCGAACCAAAGAGCTCCCAGTGTCAAATAGTGTTGTTGCCAGACAATACTATTCTCCACCTCGACCTCGTCTTGATCTCGTTTGTACGAAATGAGTCGAGATTTGACGAGATGAAGTCAAAGTCGGAACAAGCAGTTTCAGTTTCATTTCGCCCTTGCTCGACTATTTTTTTAAAGTTAAATTTATATTTTCGGATCCTTAGGCTAACCTTCTGTTTGCCCTTACAATCTTATATTCTTCCAAATTAATAAATTCGTCAAACACCTTACATTTTTTAACGCTTTCACTGAGTCACGAATTAACTTTAATATTTTTTTTTTAGGTCAGTCGCTGGATTCAGATGACCATTTGGTTTGGAGGAGAGGACTGTTGCTGCTCGCTTTGCTCGGTGGTAGAGTCCGTGACAAAGCTCGCTATGCGCCACAAGAATTGAGTTTTCGTCATCTTTATTTTGGGACGCCTTGACTCAATGCTGAGTGAGATAATAACAGCGAAGTATGTAATAAATTTCCACTGCTCGACTGATTCATTTGTGTACCATTACTTGACCGTCTTCTAAAAATGAATTGAAGGCTGAGAGACAATACTGTAGAGTCATTAATGGCCAGCAACTAAAAAATGGTGCTTCGCTCGTATGCTTTATTTCCTCCTGCTTAAAACTAATGGTTTTAATCAAAACTGACAAACAGGGCTAATATTTCAAAACTAGCTTCCAGCCCGTCTAAAGACTGGTGAATTAATTTTACTAAATGACGCCTCCCTACGTTTTGTTGGTCTCGACTTACTTTCACCCCCCCCCCCCC
Organism: Lithobius niger; assembly: GCA_023313725.1. Lineage (NCBI taxonomy): Eukaryota > Metazoa > Arthropoda > Chilopoda > Lithobiomorpha > Lithobiidae > Lithobius > Lithobius niger. The sequence continues at coordinate 98,560 of JAHWFP010261319.1, forward strand.
CAGCCCACTGTCCATTCTGACATTTTTTTAAAATGACTTAGCTCCTTTTTTTGTTTTCTGGTTTTCACTAACTGCAATCAATACCTTTGAATAAAACGTTGCTTGCAGACAGATATGTGACGGCAGAGGGGGAAGGGGAAGGCGGGGCGCAAGTGGGGCTTTCCGTACAAGTCTGACGAGGCGTAATGGGCTCACACAATTTTTAGTGCACTTTTTTCCAAATATTAAAAAAAAAGTGATGTTTTTCCCATGTAAATACGTGAATTTGGTCGCCTTTTTCCTCTCTAGTAGGTGATGTACGGCATCGACTGCAAAGCTGGAACGACAAGAGACAAGATGGTTTACTAACGAATTCTGGACGGTTTGGTTTGTCGAAGAATACACCGTGGTGTGACGTCATCGAGTTTCCGTTTATCGAATTTCTGTTTTATCGGAAAGACGTGACTAGTGGATTTGCACACAACGGAGTTTTAAAAAATAAAAGCTCTCTGTTTACAGTTAACTGTTGTTGTCACACACAAAAAAAAAAACTCATTTAAAAACAACGAGAAAAAGCATTTACTTTAGTGAAAAAGAAAACTTTAATAAGCCCTGGCATTACAAAAAGATGATCCTCTAATGATTTGAGGGAAAAGGGAAGGAAAAGCTGATGGGTCAGCTCCAAATCTGAGATTTTTGTTCAAAAAGGAATACACTGTAGAAATCCCTGGGAAAATATGGACATCCCAGGTCGTTCCAGAAAACTCCGTGAATTACACTACCACTTGAAAAAAACATAGCTGAACATTTAGGACTTTACAAATTCCCTGGAGGTTGCCTCAAAATCTCTAGGGTTTTAATTAGACCCCAGTGACTTGTGCTTTCCTTGGGTTTTATTACCCCACAGGTCTCCATGGTTAGTGCACCACTACCCATAAGTATTGCATAAGACTGCACATCAGTGAAATCAACATTTCCACTGTACTCATTATCACTGAACATGAAATCGTCCTTTGTAAGGGAATTGTTACACGGGTTGGGATTAGGAAGTCTCAATTCCAAGTACCCGTATCCGGATTTTGCAAACCAGTTTTGTCAACCTACAGGCAAGAGTGTCCCAAGTCCTGACAAAGCCAGCTAGGAAATTCGGGGAAGCATCACAAGTAACATCACAACTTTACGTGTCAATAATTTGACTGGAATTATAACAAATTTTCTTTTCGACATATTCAGTGAACGTACAAACTTTTACATCACGGCGGTAATGGCAAAAAAAAAAGAAGAAATAGTCAAATTAATGTCCTTTTCAACTGCTAAGGTTATCTCGGAACGGAAAGGGGCAATTTTACTAGGATAAACGTAGGATCTTTTGCATGATACAGTCGACATGAGCACGATACCATGTCTCTTCCAGAATACAGTCAAGAAGGTGAAGGACACAGGCCAGGATTGAAAAGGTGAATGGGTTAACAGACAATTTGCCAGCAGTTATAGCTCAGATAATACGTCAGGAAGGTGGGGGGGGGGGAAGCCTCAGGGATGAGGTCCAAGCCAGTTTTTGCTGAGATTTTTATGTTGGAGGTGGAGGGGGGGGGAGACTTCAGGAACGGAACTATGTAGTTTTTCGCGAGTTATGTCGGAGAGGGAGGGGGTCTTCAGTTTGAGGGGAATGAAGAAAGACGGGCTTCAGCTAGTACGGCGCTGGCACCAACTAATTTACAATATTCCTTTTGCATTCATTTAATTTTTTTTTACATTAGTTATTGTAACTTGTAATTCCTTTACCTAACACAATCCAGTTTAGTAAATTTGTTTAGGAAATTCTCTTACAGTTGCAACTTTAATTATTCTTTCGGCCACTTTGAACTGCGTATCGGTTTACAAGTCAATTATTTTCCACTCCGTCAACCAATCTGTGCTATTGCCGTCTGACCACGACCTTATTTGTGACCTGCCTTCCTCCAATTTATGGCAAGGCCGAACAGAGTGGACCACTTTCACCGCTATCGACTAGAGGCTAGTTGCTCGGATACCGTAAATATAGCAACAACGTTCTAACAAAAAAAAAAGTCTATTGTAGAGTCACGTGTTGGTGACCAAAATAGAGAGAGGAAGGGAGGGGTGAGTTGGAAAAAGGGTGGGGGAGGGGGGGTGGGCGACAACTCAGGGAAGGGCAGCCTAAATTGTACAATTCAAAGAACAGGAACGAAATTAATACAGTTTCAAAATATAAAAACTTAAAAAGGATATTCCACACGACACTACAGGTACATTGCTTAAAGGTGCTTCCATCTTTGTTAGTTTTACTGCGTGTCTCCGTTTTGCAACATTGGGTACAGTGAATGTTACAAATGCTTTTCTTTTAATGAATGAACAGCAATTTACTGCAGGAGCCAAATGACAGACAAGTGCCCAAATGGCCACCCAGCCAATAAATAAGAAATTAGAAGACGTCACGGACAGTTGTCAAGCTATAAAATAACAATACGAGAAATAATCAAATAAATGCGAACAGAGTACAATTTACATTATACATATCAAAGTTTCTGGCAAGAAACTTGGATAGATCAGTGGTTTCCAATTTAGGTTTGAAAATATTTACAGAGTTGGGCATTACAACGTCTGTTGACAGACTAAATCATTTACAATTCCAATGGCAAACAAAAACACATCTGATTTTATGAAGCTTGGTTTTGATGATATGTGTAATGCCATGTAGGGTTGTTGAAAACTTGCAGGCCAATGATATATTGTGCAATGGACTGCAGTGGAAAGAAAGGTGGCACGTATTTTTTTCTTTTTTTTTTGTGGGTGGGTGGGAGGAAGGATAATTAAAAAATAACGGCAGAATTAAATGGTAATTGAAACAATGGTAACTAAATAATGATAAACAATAGACGAATCTACTCGGAACGGAACCAAATATTTATTTATCCAAACCTACAATGACCACTAAATGTTAAATGGGGCACAATTTAAATCAGTGTACATTTGCACAAATTGGTCACATCAAAGACAAAAGAAATATTCACATAAAAGCACAAAAGAAATATTTATAACGAAACGTGAATGCCATTCCACCACCATTTCAGCACAATCTTCGTCCACGTCAGTTGAGTGAGGGTAAAATACCGGGGAACCCGCGGAATCACGGTAATAAACGCGGGGAACGCATGTCCCGGACGCGCGGAATCACGGTAATAAACGCAAGGAATCACGATCACCACGTGATCCATTCGTAAGTAAGTCGGAATGTCACCGAGCTGCCGAGGCAGCCGGGACTCTAGTATTTGGAACTTGGGTCCTGGTACCAGGACTAGAGCATTATTTTGAATAATGGATATTGGTTGAATTTTTAATAATTAGCACCTTAAGTCTTGGCTATTTTTTTGACTGCCGGGACACTTATGGCAAGGGCTTGGAACATCCAGTCCACCGCGTCCATTGTGACGTCACCCTGCTTGCGTCCGTTGCCATGCACAGCAGTCTGCGCATGCGTAGAGTAAATAAGATAGGGTGTAGTGAGGATCGGTGATGGGATTTGTCATGCGCCGACCTAGCCGGCTAGTATATACAAGCTTGGTTCATAGAGCCCACGCTTCAAAAAAATATATCTGCATTTTATTTTTGCAGTGCACACTATTAGTTTAAAGGGATGTCCCCCAATTTTGCTGTCTTTTCTAAGTGGAAACATAGAGCTATAATCAAATTAACATAGCCTTAAATAATTCAAAAATGTCAAAATTAGATCAGCATGGAGTGAACGCAGTTCCAGCGATTGCAAATTAGTAAATTTCAAACGAGTAAGATTTATTTCTCATACCACGCAAACCTTTGGTAAAGCGCCTCTGTACAGACTCCACTAGATCAATATCTCCGAGCAAATATGGTGATCATACTGGGCATGCCTATTCGAGAATAGCCTTACGAAAACTTTAAAAGCCCAATAAAACAAGGGAAGAAACTGAAATATCATCTGATTTAAAACAACGCAGGTGGTGGAGCGCTGAAAAGCAGCCTTTACAATGAGACCCTAGTGCAATGATAATTTTAAATCGGTCGCAAACCATATTCCTAAATCCTTTACCTGATGCAACCAGGGCAATTTGACCCCCGCAATATCATAGTTGCATAATGGGTTTTTACTCCCAAAATTATGTGACACATGTGGACCGTTTTGAACATTCACGTAAACGTAGAAAGAGCGATTTAAGCTAAGCAAAACTGCAACCCAACTAATTGGAAGGACTATTTTTACCTCATTCCAAAAAACGGGAATTGGTACAAAACTACAATTAAGTTGGCTAAAAAATAGCAAAAACAAAACAAGGGCCTCACATTTTTCGAAAAAAAATGGGGTTCCAGTCGGAAAAGTTGTCCTCATCCCGTCGCCCCCCCCCCACTCGGAAATGTTGTCCTCACCCCGTCGCCCCCCCTCGGAAATGTTAGCTTCACCCCCGTCTCCCTCCCCCCCCCACTAATTTTTGTTTAGATGTGCTTCTGGTCCAAAACTTTACACGAAAAGTTAATTCTTTAATTCGTGTTCATCTTTTATGACTTGGGTTCAGTTAAAGCTTACCTTAAACGCTTTCGTATTCTATTACTATGTTTGAGGGTTCATCCTTTTAACACCAAACACGCGTTTTATTATCGCTGGAATTACACTGCTGCTGTCTTTTTCCACTGCCATATTTACATAAAGCCAACCTGGGGCAATTGACCTTGAGAGGACAAGCGTGTAAATTTACTAAACTGGTTAGTAATAAAAAATAACCATTTCGTTGTCATAGTAACAGGCAGAGCCACTGGTCTTTTGTTGAAACAACAGCCCTATTGACTCGTCCCTCACTACTTTTGACGTGTTTAAAGCAAATCTACAAAACTTGAACTTAATTGTTATTGATTTTGAAGCTGGATGAAATTACGTGTTGTTGGCAGGCCTACTGTTCATCATTTCTATAATTAGTAAAGTGGGTCGGGGGGAAAAGTTCAATAAACAGCGGGGGAGGGGGGGGGGCAGTTGCACCGGACACTATGGGCTACCTAAACCAAAAGCCAATGACCATCACGCCAAGAATAAAAACATAAAGAAAACAATTTTGGTGGAAGAAAGTTAGACCAGGTGAGTTGAGAATAAAAGGGGTGTGGTGGTGGGGGACAATGAAGCTCACCTCCAAGAAATTTGAAACAGGGAAGGGGGGGAGGGCGGATTAAATTGTGTTTTGCAAATCGAGTGACTCCTGTGTACAATAGGTTACCAACGTTTACTGATGTTGGTCTTCGGCTAATTCATTTAGACTAGGTCTAACAAATATAGATTTAATTTTTGGAACCTTTGTTGATGGCGTATTATAATATTTTGGCTAGAGACAACCTGGTTACGCTTTCAAAATTCTTTTCATATGTTTTACACATTTTGGTTTTAAGATCGTCTTTTCCGTGGGCGGATTTGCCTACTGGCATTTCGCAAAAAAATATTTTTTTCTACTTATTCAATTAAAAATGCCAAGAAGCAAAATATTTGCATTTCTTTTCTAATTGGGGGAATAAGGAAGACCAGTCACATAAGGAGGTCACGACGGGAATTCTGGGTACAACGCATCGCTCTCTCCTAAATTTAAAATAGCGTGGAGTGAAAAAAAGTGATACAGAAGACTGTCGCGACGAAACAACTCGTACGATTTTAAATGACAACTCTTTCATTGTCTCCGTCACCCAACGGAACTGAAAAAAACCACGCCGAGCTCGAAGCAGGAGGGGATGACGCAAATTACCGTTAATGACACTGATAGTCTGTTCGACTGTCTCATCTGCCAGAAGTCTCGGGTTCGAGCCCGGCCTCAGCCACCCTTGGACGAGAAGGGCCCTGTGATGCCTCGTGCTCGTGTCGATTGTGGCATGTAAAAGATCTTACGACTTTCCGATCGGAATAACCTTGCAAAATTGTCCCTCTTCCCTTCTGGAGCTACGATTTCACGTGAAAGCGCGTGATTACTCAAAAGTCTATTCTAAACCCCCTAGTGATTCCGTTAACGGACAAGCTGATATGAGAACTGTACAAGAATGTATCAAGCACTCGTTAATATGGGTGTGTGGTGAAGGGGAGGGGTGGAATCTTGATCAGTGCTGTTTTATCTTTCTGTTGATTAATGGAATCACTTAAGAGTTGTTTGGTCTGGTGAAACATCACTGCATTTTTAGTTCTTATGAGTGGTTTTTAATAGACACAGATTTTTTTTAAACCATGGATAGTTTGAGCAGAGTTACATGCTACTGGCTGCCACTTCATCTGTCATGTTTTCATCAACTTTTCATAGTTGTCACATTTTCGATAGGATTTCAAGAAAGACGGTCAATCTAAAGAATGGGGGAGGGGGGAGGAAAGGGGTATTGAGGCTTAATGGCGCGTCGACAACGAGGTCATTAGCGCCAACCTCAGTCACAGTGCAGTGTGTGGTTCGGGTTGCTACTCGCCACACAATACAGAGATGAAAACAAAGGAAAAGGGAGACTGTACCCTCTGCTTACTTGTAGTGAGTCAATAACAATTTTATAAAATTGGAAGTATGCTATTTTTATCGCGAGCTTCAAAACAAAAGTGACTGTCCCTCATATTTCTTCAACTTGGCAGTTTATATTCAACATTGGTAATTAATAAAGGGACAGACGCATCTCAAAATAAACTTGATCATTCATCAATAAAACCGAATGACATCAACATTTATTAATAATTCACGCCTCGTTGTTGACCGGTGGTCAAGCTAATAACTTCCATTAAATGATTGCTCACTTTATTGACCTACAGAATTCATTGATCACCCATCGGTTAGATAGGAGCCAACATTCAGCCACTAAACGAAAGAATCATTCCTCAAGGATACTTCCAAAATTGTTAGCACTATCCAAATTTCAAATCAGATTCCATTGAAACAATGACAAAATAGACTGTTTTCGAACCATCTCGAGGGATATTTCCTCGAATGAACACACAGGCGCTTATTATTTTCGCAACATGAGAATCGGTGGTAATTTGAGGCCTGGCGCTTTTTTTTTCTATCATCTAAACACTTATTCTTCCTATTCTTGAAATGGTATGTTTTTGAAAGGGCACAATTATCGTGGATAAAGCGCCAGTTCCGTTACGTAAGAGAGAACTTTACTCTTGGTTTTCGGCCCTGTTAATAATTATTACGGATACCTTCCCTGAAAATATACGATGTGCTTGGTTACATTAGCGTTTGATTTTGTATTGCGCAAAACGAAACACAAACAATACATAATAGAATTAAAGACATTTGAGACATCATCTTAAATTTTGACATATTTACATGTCGCGTGTCAGTGTAGAATTTACATGCCAATACGACTTTTTATGAGTTTCCTTTTTCTTGTAACAATTGTTAAGTAAATCCGTGGAGGAAAAAACTCCAAGGCATGAATGACCACGGAAGAAAGTATGGTCAAATCAAAACGACCACGAAAAAAAGTAGTAGAACGAGTGAAAAAATGTCGTCACAAAAATGCAGAGAGAGAAAACCGAGGAGGAGGCGGCATCCAGAGTGGACAACAAATTTGGTTTCGTTGTTTTTGTTGTTTTGTTATGCTGTTATTACTAGTTACATTAAGTAATTTGCCATGACTCGAATTTCATCAGGAAACGACTTGCATAACGTTTTCTTATCAAGACTTTTTCTTTCCCAGACTTTTCTTCTGGGACGATTATTTTTCTTGCTTAAATAATACCTAAAAAATGGATTTTTCCAAGAATTTACGAGAACACCCGTTCCACTCACCGCACCCCCCCCCCCGGGTAATTACGCCCCAGGGCTTCAGCCATTTTCACACAAATTCAGCCAACTCAATTTCTTGGGTTTTTCTGTCGGCAAACTCAAACCTTTGGCCAAACACGTGTTTCACTTTTAGCCTTAAGCATACAATAACATTTGCTCAAATAAGTTGACTCACGGCTAAGTCCAATTACTTGCCTTATTGACACACGGTTCTTGGCTGGTGACGTATTTACCGTTGGAGTGAAGTGGTGTGACCGCCAGACAGACAGCTGGTCGCCATTAGAGCGACAAATGCCGTGACAATGGACATTCCTCCATTTGCTGGTCAAAAATACAATTTCATTTAAATTGATTGTTTGGCCGAGACCACCATTTCAGGTAGAGTACATAATTAAGCAACCTTGGCCAAAATACCTTCAAATCAGAGTGTACCATGCCCTAAATACGTATAGCTGTGCACAGCTTTGAAATTAACGCCCCCGCACTCCTCTACCACCCCCTTCCGCTCTCAAACATGACTGGAGTCGCGCTTAAACTTAGCAGAAAACAAAAACGAGCTCGTTTGATGTTTAAGGTAAGGTTTAACTGAATCGAAGTCAAAACAGGAAAGGAACACAAATAAGCTTTCCTGTAAAGTGATACCATAATGTTGCTGTGCTGTTTAGTCCACGTGAAACCTTACTGCTGTATTAAAATAATAATAATAATAACCTGGTACTATAGTATTGGTTTACTTAAAAGGCTTTACCCTATAGCCACTGCAAACTGTAGTCTCAAAGCACTCAGTGCCCGACTGTGATACACGTTCCATGCCTCTGTTCGAGACACAGTTATCTCAACCGGCCTTGCTTTGCAAGCACTTTCGCGTGAAAGAATCAGATAGTGGAATCGAATTCGGCGTGGGATATGCATAAGATAATTCCAGGAACACAACAAGAGTAGAGTATCAATTCACTTACCGTACTCAATTCTATGGTATACATTTATTTTAAAATGGATTTATAGCATAGAATTGAGTAGCAGTAGGTGAATTTGGACTCCATTTGATGTGAAGTATCGAAAGAACCCCAGCAACGGACGAGGGTGCTAATTTTTTGGGCAGCGAAAAGTTGAAATTGGGACATTGTTGTCTCGACTAACAATTTGCTCTGCGCAGTCTTCTCATGGGAAGTCTCAGTGGGAAGGACAGGTTTTTTTTTTTTCACACAGTACGGATCGCGCAAGCCAAAGATGCAGACTTGGAGTGGGGGTAGGGGCAGTGAACGGGAACTGTCTGTGTGTTGGGTGAGCTATGTCTGTTAGCTGCATAAGAACTAAAGAGGTGGGGGGGGGGGGTAACGGGGTACTGCGTCTGTTACAATTAAGCATTCATTACGCATTAACTGAATCTAAAAGATAAGTTTTGGGGGGTTTGGAATGGGGACCGAATCAATTTTTGCAAACACTTGAAAAAGGAGGAGAGGGAGAACACTAATTGAACTACCCATCCCAATTCAACTCCGTGTAACAAAGAGGGTGAAGGGATGGAGAGGGACGGGTAGGAAGGATAGGAAGGGGAGGGAGAAGAGGGGAGAGGAAAAGGACAGGGATGGGAAGAATGGGAATGAGGAGGAAGAGATCAGGTAGATAATGGGAGAAAAGGGGGAGAGGATGGGAGGAAAAGGGGAGTATTACAGGAAAAAAATACTCAGTCAACGTTTAAGCCAAACCTATCGAAAACTGGGAAACAACCACGGACGAAACAAAACCCGGGCGAAGGCCGGTACAACTGCTAGTTAACGATATAATTCACTAGCCTAAAAAGGATAAAACCATAAGGATGAGTAAACAATGCCTTCAAAAGCGGATAACAATTGACTACATAGATGCACGATCGTTGTTGCGTGCTTATTGCTTGATATACTACTGCTACCTCGATAAAACAACAAGAAGGGCCCGTGGCATGTAGATCCCGCTTGGATTTCTCTAGCTAAATTGTTTCTCTCATTGCAGTGGGGCAAATAACCCAGCTGGGTTCGTGCTCCCTAAAAACAAATAAAAATAATTTTAACCCCAATATTCCCCCCACCCCCTTTTTGTCGTTTGCATCCGTGTTTATTTAACGTTTGGGAGGAGTTTTGTTTGGGGGAAGTGGAGGGAGACGCAGCTTGGTATCTCACTGTTATGCCGAGAAGGTGGGGGGAGTGCCAACTATAATAAAAAAAGAAAAGAAGGCACAGCAGGAGGAAGATTAACTAAGGATGAAAAAGTACCTCGATTGCCTATTTTAACGACAGGATGTTAAATTTCAGGTTGCAACACCAACAAGGGTAAGGTTAGGGATACAGTTACGCTGCATGACTTAAATCACTCACACACGTTCCACATACACTGAAAGAAGACAGGGGGAGGAAGAGAAGGTGACGAGGGGGAAGAGGGGAAGGAGAGAGGGGAAGGAGATGGGGAAGAGGGGAAGGAGAGGGGGAAGAGGTAGATGCAGGCCAAATTTCTGTTACGTTTTTTGTCAGGCCAATTACGAGGATTTTGAGGGATTGTTGGCGTAGGAGAGAAGGAGACTTGCCTTGGTCTTTCATTTTCTAATACAGCCTAGTTAGTGGGTCCCATAGTTTTCCGGCAGTTTGTAACCTCGCTCACATATACGCTTCCCCCAACGTAGTTCGGGTTTTCCACTAATATACAGATAAGCGAGGGTGGAGTAACGGGGAAAAGCAGTCATTATGACAACCAATACAAAGGCAGTAAATTAATGCGACATAAGAGCAAGTTCATTCTTTTCTCAGCATCAATGAAAAAGTGTGAGCGCGTTCATCCTTTGCATGGTACCCGTGAAAATGGAGATCGGCCGGCAACGTGAAGGGTAATTTCGATGAGTAGCAAACAATCAGTTACAAACGAAATATTACGAAATTTAATATTCACTGGAAAACTATATGGGCAATCAATAAGCATAACGTGTGGGCCCCAGCAAACACCAATGCTACAACAAATGATCGGAGGAGTAACTATAGTATACCTTTAATATTAAACGCTAGCAAAGGAAAAAGGTGGTTTCCCCAATGTTTACCAAAAAAAAACAAACAAACAAAAAAAAATGAGCTATCGCTATTGATAAGACGCATGTACATAGGTTATGTTGACATTGAAATTAACTTGTATCAGCCCAGCCTGTGCAGAATCGATTAAAAGTTATCGCAATTTGTTTGATGTAGATTCGACGGTAATCTTTAAAAGCCATATGTGAGTAGAAAGGTAATTCTTTGAGCTGCAACATTATAGAGGGTAGTCCTCACTCATCAAACTAAAAGCGTAGCCGTCATAGAACCCAACAGTTGGCTGAGCATTTCACTCTGTCTGCTTTTGTTCTTATGTCTCGGCCAAACGTATGCACCGATTGAATGAAATTTTACACACACATTCTTTCAGCTGAAACACCAATGAACTTTTAAGTGGCGGTCCAAAATTGCGTCCGAAATGTTATTTGCATTTTAACTACTAAACTGTTCATCAGATTAAGTACTAACTGGTTTAAAAAAATGTATTCATTTATCAATTTTCAAAGGGGGTCCTATTCAAGTTTTGCTTAAATCCAATATGGCAAAAAATTGTGTCCAAAAATGGGTTTTGGCCTACTTTGAAACAATTGGTCAGAATAAGTGAAAGTCATATTGAAATTTAGAGTGAAGATAATCTCCAGACTCAACTTACTCATTTCCGATATGAATGAAGACCAAAAATTCAGTTGGTGAGGGAGAGGGTGGAGCGAGCGAGGTATATTGTTCACACAACTAATCTATGAATGTAAAGAAGCTGCATTAGCGGCATCGTGTAACTAGACCATGTGATTCGAACGCATCATGTATTGAGCGCACAGGCAGAATACACTGAACATCGAGCACATATCCGGAGTTTTATTCGTCGTACATTCCTGCAGTGACTGGTGGGGCTGCAGGAAGTTTATTGTTCCGCTAAAAGCGCGCCCCACAGTTCTGATTCCAGAGGTACACTATTAGATGTGCGCTCGATGTACAGTTCATTCTGGTGGCGTGCAAACAATCACACGAAATTTGCTTGTGTGCTCGTGCCACGGAATCTAGTATTTGTGAGTTTAGTATTTGTGACCCTACTTATACACGCACGAAAAAACCTTGGTTTCGTGACGAGGCACCATCCCTTCCACTCTAAGTCCAGGCTTTAGATATTTTTTCTCGCACCACACGATTCATTCCTTTCATCCATTTCCACTCCCAATCTGCTTCTTTCTCTTTCTGTCCTTACTGTCCGTTGTAACGATATCATTAGTGGTTAACTAATGGCGTTACGTATTACAGCTTTATTCAAACGTGTTGGTGTGACAACACAGATGCCTATATTCATGGATCATGGTTATGCGGAAATTGGTCCTTTGAATGATGCCAATGCCCACACACAGATGATAGCCGGAGAACGACTCATCATGCATTGACGATTCCTGCTTTTTTTGGGGGGAGTTCCAAGAAATCCATTGTTCTTTAACTTCACAATAGTAGTTCTGGTTTTTAAGAATTAGGGTTTTGGCGCGACAGTTGAGCCCATGTGGTGAAATATAATAGGGCTTTCCCCATCCCTACTCACCAATCTTAAGGCCTCTCCAGACAGAAGAAAATTTCGTGCGAAGCTATGCGTGACTACGTGCCTACAAGGTCAAAATTGCAGCAATCGTGTGATTGGTGTTGCGTTAAGGACAAATATTGAAGTCTTTTTTACACCATAGTGCGTATCTTTGGATCATCTACACAACAGATAGACACAAAAGGGTGATGGGAACATATACGTTCCATAGGCTACAATTTCAATACTGCATCACCACCAGATGCTTCTATTATCACCATTTTGACCTTGGAATGTGCCAAAATTCTAGCGAACAGATTGAGCTACTAGTTCGGACACTGAGCTGACTGAAGTAGCTCAAGCATCTGTCAACCAGCTCTTAGTCCAAACTAGTAGTTCCATTTGTTGTCAATAATTTCAGCCCATTTCAAGGTCAGAATGACTCCGATCAAAATCTTTAGGTGGCGCAAGTGGTCAAATTGATACAAACTGGATACATGTAACATGTTCCTTCATTGCTTTTGTGTCCACTTTAACTAAAATTTAGTCTGAGCCTCCAGTAAACTTACTGCGGTTCTGTTTCTCGCGTTGAACCCCTTCTCCCTACCTAAAAAAAATTAAAGCTTGGAAAGCCAAATGGGATATTAGTGATAAATAAATTTAGCTGCAAACCTGTCTTTTGTACTTGTCATACTGCCTGAGACGGGAATTGAAACTTTGACCTTTGAGACCAAAGGCCAAGCCTACTTAAGGGATACAACTCGATGGAAATAGGTTTGTATCACTATCACATGTGGTGAGCCGTGTATAATTGACGTCCTCCCTCCAGCAAAACAAAACAAAAATTAATATCTCCGAATTAATATTTAATATTTTTCGAAAAACCTTGGCCAGATAGTAAATAAGTATGCAAGGTATATTTATACGGAAAATTAAGCAATTCTGTGCAAGAATAAAAGTAAGGAGCCACACGCAAATGTGAAAACTGTTCATTTGTTCTTGTGCTACTTCTTCTGCCACTGTTTCATAGAAAACTATTGCAATATACCTGAAATCTGAAATACGACTAAAGGAAACAATGTGTTGTCCCTCATCCTCAAAGAGACCACTTTTTCAATTGGCCGAGCCGCTAGTCGAGTTAAGGAGCCTGAACCATCAGTTTTATTGTTTTCCAATGCCAATCAGCAAACACCAGCCTCAAGGTATAGACTGAACAATAAAGAAACGCTAACAGTACTGGTGAGCCCGCACTGTTTTCACTCACACTTATTTAGTCACAATTATTCACCCGCACTTTGAAGAAACGTGAAGAGGAAGCATTATCCTTATTACGAATTAGTTTATTAATACTCGGCGTTTGATATAAATTTAAAGTGACATTAATTCCAGTTTTTCCAGGGTTTAGTCGACATTTTGCATGCCATAAAATAGGTACACGAATTACAACAAAATCGTCAAGTGGTAGAATGCTGGCCTGCCACGCGGGCGGCTTAGGTTCGATTCCCGGCCAATGCACCAAAATATCTTGTGATGCTGGCCCCGGGTTTACCTGAAGCTGCTCACGGCATGATAGACACGCCAATGGGGGAAATGGGGTGGAGTTTTAGTAGGTTGATAGTCAAAGCTGGGAGGAAATTTTGATACAAAATTTGTAACGTTCAAAGCTTCTTAAACCTATGATAAAAAAAATGTTTACCAAAACGTGGTTCACATTATTGGATGTTTTATTGGGTTCGCCTGAATTGCGGGGTTTGGGGCACAAAAGGATTCAGGACGATGAACGTTTGGCTGGTTTTGAACTTAATTTGAATTGAATTTACATTTAAATGGTGATAAACAGAAATTGTATTGAATCAGGATGCAGCTCACGCTAGCATTGATTAAGTCTGGGTTGAAGTTAAGTTAGGGTTAGGGTTGGGGAAAATATTCTAAATAAAAGGCCTAAATGGCATCTAAAAATGGCGATTGATGCTGGAGTGGGATCAGTTGGAGGATCAGGAGGGAAGTGAAGTTAAAAAAGCTAAAAATGCTAGCCCAACATTCGTCGTGCACGTGGGGTTACAATTGATTGCTCGCAAAACGTCAAACGTAACAGTATTTCATTGTTGATAACAAAAGGTGATAATAAAATACAAAGTCTTCAGTCTTGAGTGTTACAATCATTGTTGAACTCTGGAGATAACAATCGGGTATTCAGATCGGCAACTCGATATCGTCAATCGGCAGATGTAAAACTCTCTACAGTGTGTCGTAAAAAAAAGTTATATGATTGAATTTTCACTTTACTTGTTAAAATGTACACGGATAAAAATGATTTTTAATTTAAATAATTAAATGTACAGTTCAGAAAATTCCATTTGTTTAAGTGCTGTTGTACTTTAGTAATACTTTTAATTAGTAAAGCACAACAGCACTTAAAACAGATGCAATTTTCTCAATTCTACATATGATTATTTAAATTTAAAAAATCATCAATATTTATCCGAATACATTTTAAGAAGTGAAACTTCACGCATATAACACTTTTTTTACGGCACACTTAACGTTTTTGTTTTCAATTTATTTATAGGCTTGCAGTTTTGTTTATTTATTTGGATAAAATCTCGAAATGAAAACCATGTAGACCAAGTTATTGGTTTCTTATTTTTTTCCCATCAATCTTAAAATACGAATTTCCATCACAAGATTGATTTTTTTTTTCAATTGTAAAGCATCGAAAATGTAAAGATAGGCAAAACAAACACGAAATCAGAGAATTTGGCAAAATGAAAGTTCAAGCAAAATGTATACTGAAAACCATTTAATTTATAAACTAGCAAGGCTGACTGAGAAAGGATGTAGGAATTGCAGTGTGGCTTGAAACCAGATGGATAGTGGCTGGTAGTTTTATGGCTAGCAAAGAGAAACGTCTTATTTGACCTTCCAGTAAAATACCTTCATACTTGTTTCACTTTTGATTGTAACCCATAAAGTTTTATTAATATCGTTAAAAAGTAATTGTTCTTCGTTCGTACCGTGCCAAAGACCGGTTCAATAATACTACTGATAACGTAGCAGGGGCTTAAATAAGGGTTTTTGCGAGTAGCAATGGCTCATTTGGCTAATTTTTTAAGGAAATTCCTTGAACAACATGGCATCTATTAATTTAGGGTAGGATGATGCAAGGGCAAGTGGGTGACGGTCGATTGGGCTTGATATAGACGAAAACTTCATAAATATCATTAACGGAACATTGTATATCGTAGGAACTAAAAATAGTATATAGAAATTACTAAGTAAGTCGAAAATCGATACTGTACATCGTAACTACTTCGGAGAATCGTTTGTGGAAAGAAAAATCGTTTGTGGCTTGTAAAAGCTCCTAGGTATTTCCTAGCAAAATTGACCCTCTCCGTCCGGATGACAACCTTAGCAGTTGAAAAGGATGCTAATTCGATTATATCCCTTGTTACGTTTTTTTGGGGGAATTAAGATTTTCTGCTACATTTTTTCTAATATGAAAAAAAATTATAAAAATTAGCGTAAAATATTACTTCGTAAAAAAATAAGTAACGGCACAAATGTGTCACCCCCCCCTCCCTCCCTCCCCTTTGACGGAACCCGTCACACTTCATGCTCCCCTCCTCCTCCTCCCTGTCTGGCAGCTACAAGATCTTCTTTGGACATGTCTGAGCAGTGAAGAAAACAAATGCCCCGACTGTGACACGAACTCACACTTAGTTGTCCAACAGGGAGAGAAAGCTACTTGGAATAATGAGAACAATAAACGAACAACCCAAGGTTAACGAAGCAAACAATCAGATTCGGGAAGTCTTCAGTTCGAGTCCCAATCGGGGTAATTTTTTTTTTCTCAAGACAAAAGTATTCCCATAAGGAGAGTCTTTAATGCTGTCTATATAACCCCTTTACCTAGTGATTTCTTATTTATTACTCATTTCTAAATATTAATTTATTATTCGCAAGGGAAAGAGATGCATGGTGAAAATTGAGCGACGCCATTACGGGGCGGTAAGGGTGTTGAAAGCCACTGCTGCTGAACCAACGATGATAGATTCCGTGCGTTACGGCCTTGTTAGTTAGCCAAAAGTTTGTCGTTTTAATGAGAGATATCAACGCTTCGTTCGTAAGCTGACAGTTATGAGTGATGAGAGGGAGGTGCATGTCTTGCAAACATGTTTCTCCACGCGCCGACACGTCAAACCAATGTCCAGATTTAGGTCCGAAAGGAAAAGGAAATAGACTTGCTTCTGCATATCAAACGTTTTGTTTTTAAACAAAGCCAGACTTGATACATACGTGTTTTGCCTGACAGAGTTTTGCCATACATTGGAAACTGACAAATTATTGGCCTGCCGAGTTGGGAAGCGAAGTACATTCAACTCATTCATATTATTGATATTGTATTAGACTAACTTGGGATTATCGACACACAAGAGCCATATTCACTCGACCACACAAGCCTGGCAATTCTGTGGTTTTAATGGATCGTGTTTGGCACACAGTTTCCCGAATTATGTTTTTGAAGATGAATTTTGAAAAAAAGAAAAAATCTAGCCGGAAATTCAAAAGACGAAGCTGAATTGTAGTTTAAAAATAGGACTGGAGTGACAGACGAAGGAAGGGGGGTGTGACATTTTAAAGTTAGAATGATGGCTTACTTGGCAAACGCCTCATTATTTGTATTTAAGTTGAGAGTCAAACGATGCCAAATGGATTTTTATAAATCGAGGGGCGTACTGGCACTGTGAGAAAATGGAGCATTTTCCCACTAGGGCCTATTTGGCCCAATTTTTTCCGCTTAGGTTAAAATTGATCAAATTAGCCAGCAAATATATACGAAATAAAGGAATACACCAAGGATCCTGCACAAGTAACAAACATTTAAGCCTACATTCAATAATACAATATTTGTTATTTCCTCGCTCATCATAATTGAGAATGTACAAATTTGGCAAATTTCATTGGCCCTCTTTTGTATTAATCCTAAATGCACAAAGAACGCCTGCAATCCTTTCCGTGCATCAATTAACGCAATTCAAACACGTTTTTCACTTCTTAATTTTGTTTGATTTTCCAGCTCAAGCTGACTTCATGTTTTCCGCATTAATAACTATTTTTCCTTCTGAAAACTGCTAAAGATAAATTTAATCTTTGCGCAAACATTTGATTGAGCAACCTTAATCCGGTGAAAGCGTTCAAACAATTTGGATGGAGATTCGGTAAAACAAGGAGATACACAAGAGCAACCAAACCGTACAAGTGTTGCAAACGGTGTATCCAAGACCATCCGTGCGTAGCACGGGCTTCTAGTTACATTATATATTCTTTGTTTTTTGTTTGTAATTTCTAAACCAGTGATCAACTTGAAAACAAACTGTTGAGAAAAATCTTAATTTTCTTATTTAAAGGTGCTATTTCAGTTTAGCCACAATCTGACCAAAATGCGTCATGGTCATACTTCGATATTACTAAAATTGGCATAAAAAATGGACGAACAATGCAAGATTATTATCTGACGTAAAAGTAAAATGCATTCTCAAATGGGAGTTGCAAATAAATGAACAATTTAAGCCAAAAAATATATAATTTCAACCCTTACGGTTCATACTAATCTCATCCCCATCGATAGAACTCACAGCTGTGAGGACACACATATAAAAAAATAGGATTAGAGTTCATCTAACGAAACGAACTTTAGTTTGAACTCCAATGCCAGGGTACCAGGATTGTTCTTACTCCTCAGTAACATCAGAAAGAGAAGGCGATTTGTGTTTGAATTGGTCTATGTCTGCGTGGGTGGGTGGGTGTTAATTTGTGTAGTATACAGACGTTTTGTCTGAGATTTGTTTTGTCTGTTTGTGGGTTTATATGTTGATTCTGTTTCGTGTGAGGTGCTACGTGTGTGTTTTGTGTGTACATTGGCCATGTATGAAACATGCAGGCCTTTTCTTGTTTTAAGGGCATTTGTTTTGTCCAATTCCAGGGAACGAGGGTTGTTTTTGTTCCTCGGTAATATCAGAAAGTGAACTGAATTTGGACCACGTCTGTGAGTGTGTGCGTTGGTGTGTTTAATTTGTGTATTCTACAGGCGTTTTAACATTTTGAGAATTGTTGTTTTGTGGTTGTACCTTGAATTGGAGGTCAGATTCTAGTTCGTTTAAAATTCGTATTTGAAATAGGCCTGTTCTGTGAGTGTTCCCAACAAAGCTTTTATTTGGTTTTACATTGAAAACAAACACGCGCTCCGCCTCGTAGTTGGGAGGGGAAGCGCATTCAACTCATTTTTAAAGGTACATTCTTCCCAACGCCCTTTTTCTTGATCTTCCACATCAAGTACGGCTCCAAAGTACTAATTACTTACACCATTAGTCAATATCTTGCTAAAAATCCGTTTTAAAATGTGGCGTCTACGAGATTTTCCATTGAATATGGTGGAACTAATTTAATAGCATCCTGCGATTATATGCTTCTTTGCGCGCTTACAATAACCATGACGTTTCATGTGTGTGTGTGTGTGCATGGACTCATTTTTAATCGTTTGTTAATAATTACCATGTGATCAAAAATCTAAACGACTAATGCGGTAAAAATTAAAATTATTTATGCCAATAGATAGCCAAAAAAAAATTATAAGATACTACCCTACAAAATTATGAAGTGTGATGTTAAAATACGAAAATCTTTCCGGCTTGCGACGAGACAGTTTGTGTTTTGATGCTGTTTCGTTTACTACCCCCAAGGCCAACTGAGATAGTAGCTGCGTTCCTCGCATTACTACGACGAGTTTCGCGAAACGGTGCAATGGTAAGATGTGCGGATGGCGATCTGCACGTGGCTGTTATAATGCAAGCGGAATGTACCTTTAATGTTTCACCGAAAGTCGCATTTCCCAAAATGACTGCGTTGTTCATTTTGACTTTTTTTCTCTTTTCCGTCCTATAATACCGTGGTACTCAGCTGGTCGAGACGATTACGTCTACATTAAAGTGAAAATTTTCAGGATGGATTATCCGCTCCTGCCAATATGTTATAAGCTTTATCGCTATATTTACATCCTCGTCAACATTAACCCGTTAGTCCTATAAACAAATATAAAGTTATAGTTACACGACCGCATGCACTTATTTCCCCAACTATAAAAAACCGCAAGCTTAGCAAATATTTGGGATTTCCTCCGCTTCAGTTTTGAACCGAGCATGTTAACATTTCTCGGAAGCTATATTAATGTAGCTTACTTATTTACATACCACACGAACGTACAATTTTTTTTTCTTCCCTTAGAATTCAATTTTCCGGCGAAGTTTAAAACTTAGAATGAAGGAAATGCCGAAAATATTTAAAAAGTATCACTTCTGCTTCCATTACTTTGATTTTCTAAAAAACACGGAAATGTACAAGGAAATATGAAACAAAAGTATTCCCGTCCGAGTGATAACGGAAGGAATGGCACCTCAACACATAGGTTATTTACGACCACGCATACACGAATATCGCTTTAATTTCGCCTAATAGAACGTAGTTACATACTCAGTTGTGATAGTGAGGGGAAGGGGGTACAAAAATTTCTTTTTGCAATTTTAGTTCCTTTTGAAACGTTTAAAAAGACAACTTTCAGAATTTTTTCAATCACTATAAATTTGTTTGCTTTGCCAAATGTTGCTCTTGCCCGCCCCCCCCCCTCCCTTTCCCTCGGGTGTGCCACTGTTTTAGCTTAGACGCCACAAACAAGTGACTTGAGAAAATAGTTAGTTTCACTCATTACCAGTTTCTTTCTAATTAATAACAAAGATTAATTCGAATAAGGTTGTGATTTTGCAGAATAATAATTTGGAGGCCATCAGACGACTTGGTCGGTTGTTGGATTCGATCCAGAGTCCTCTTGGTTGGTAACCAACCATTCTTGACCACTGGGCTGTGCCTGCTCCCGTTGTTCGGGGGTCCCTTTGGGACTTAAGTTATTTGCTCTTCAGCTAGGTGGCCCGCCCATGTCAAACATTTGCCTAAGTCCGCCACCTTTTCTCAACGGATTATTTTTCACCATGATTACTGCTCCCTCATCAATCTTGGCAGTCCATGTAGTTGGCTCCTTTGTATTGTACTGTTTACTACCATTTGACTATTAGGCCTGCTTGATTTATTTTTTGAAAAGTATCTTCGTACTGCAGCACAGCAGAGATATACACACGGACACTCATTGTCACATCACCAACCAAGAGAATAAACACAATGACGCCTATTATTCACTTCACATCCTTACAACGTTCACTGAACTAAAACAGCAATTTGAACAAAAAACAAGCTGGAATAAGTGATAAACAGAGATTTTGTTCCGGATTAGCACTTGCAAAATTGTCTTGGGCAGCAATTAGGACTTAGAATTGGGGGAAAAAAATGCAAAAGAAATTATATTATACTATATGGCTTTAGTTGTGGGTTAGGCCACATTCATCCCTTGCAAGCAAACAGCGGGGAACGTGTTGGTTTAAAAAGTCTAGGGGGTGATTCTACGCTTGAGGTCCCGGGTTCAATAGCGGGGTTTTAAGGCCGCTGTTGAAACCGAGAGAAGGGGAAAAAAGGTTAAACCTGACATTCAAAAAACATGCTTCAACAACACTTTTCAAATAAACACTACTTGCATGAACGAGCTCATTCAACAAAAGGGGTTGTTTTTGAAAGCATATTTAATAAAAGAACACCAGGAGGCGGGATTTACAATATTCCGATGAACAGGTGCTACAAAATTAATCTGGTTAAACTCGCAGTTACATCAAGTTTGGTTTGCCGAAAGAAGCCAATTTGAAAGACAATTCGGAGGGCCACCTTTTTTTATATAGTTCAGACGTCACGTAACGGAAATGTTATCAAAACCCCGGCAACGTCACGCAACGGGATAATCGTTGTGGGTTAGGACTAGTTAGACGTCGCGCAACGGAATAAACACACCAATACCCCCACGAACCGACATCACGCTACGGGAAAAAAAACGATAAAGAGCACGGGGTTAGAGCTCGAATCCTCTCGCTACGGGATGGTTTTGAATAAATCTTACAATAGCTTCGCGTGACGGAACAAGATTTCATAACATGGGGCGAGACATCTCGTTACGAAACACGTAACCCACAGCCAAGGAGCATTGGGAGTTTTGGATGACGAATCCTCGACCCTTCTACTAACAGCTTACCCCACGAAGCCAGGTCGTCACTAAATAGGGTTAAAATAATATGATTAGGCGTTAATTAAAACACGATTAATCCGAGTTACTACTGGACGGGAGTTGAAGCTAAATCCAGTAATCTGAATCAGTCACAAGAAAAGTTAACGAGGTATCCAAAGATACGGGGGGAGGGGGGGGGGGGCATCGTCCCTTGACAAGTATGCCATTACCAAAATAAAGGAAAATGGTGAGTTCAGTTTTACCTTTTTGGAGACTTCCACTTTGAGTCAAGGGTAGTTGACCGGTCGACGGGGGAAAACTAAGGCACAACCAACGAGCATCTCGGAATACGCGACTGGTTAAAAGATTTTAGTTAAAAGTTATAACGGAGCATTGGGCACTCCCGAATTAAAAAAACAAACAAACTCGGACCAGCGACATGGCCTGCCAGCCACCAACAACAGACGACCAGTGACGGGGTTTTATACGGCAAAGTTAAACTTACATATTAGGTGATTCCACTCGTAAGGAAAATCACCTGATCGTTTATTATTTTTATTTTTTATTTAATTCAGACTCCGAGATAAACGACTAGTGTTTAGTTTACGTTAAACTTTAGTAAAGCAAAAAATATTAAAGCGACCAAACAAAATTTAACAGTTAAAGGCACATAACTCCCTCCGGTATATTTTAACAGTTTCACTCGATACATGACCGGAAATAGTTTTATATAAACTGATTTACCTTTCATTTGCTAGTCTAAGGGTACGATGCAGATGTCAGTAGTGGCGCGTGAATGTTATTAGGCTTGTTTTAAACGGCTCGGTCCGAGCGGTAAATAACTCCCGCCATATCGCTGGCAAGCCGCGGCCCTGGAGGAAGGATTATTAATCCTTCGCTCAAGAGTGCGACTTGGTCGTACGATGTGTCACGTTGCAGCGGCCCCGAAATGAGTATGACTAATGCCTAGAGCAATGCGCGCTGCAGTCGTTTGAACTATATTTTAGCGTAGGTGACGCAGAGTAAAGCGGCCAGAACGGAGGGATTTATGTGCCTTTAAGTAAAGTTAAATTCTTAAATTCAATCACAGAGAAGCCATGATCGTAAGTGACGTCATTTCAACAAATGACGACAGGTGAAACGCATGTAAGTAAGTGACGTAGTGATAACAGGTGACGTCATTAGGGATGACAAGGAAGGACGCGCAGGAAAGTTAAATATACGCAAGTGTGTAAAATAGGTAAGTTATGAAGTCAAGGCCAATTGAGATAGCTGAAAGCTATTAGGTAAGAAGGATCCAAGGAGCACGTGAGCGAGTCAGCGGCTGATAATTGCAATATCAAGCTGAACGCTATCGGGAAGCCCGATAACTATTTTCATTAATACAATGACAAACGGAAATACGTCAACAACCAAAACTCACGCATCAAACGAATTAAAACACGTTAATTTTCGTACCACTTGCTACTATTGAATCACCCATCACCACACTGACCTAGTGTATTTATTATGCCTACTCGTCATCTGGCATAAAAATGACACTCGGAACTCGTTATTAAGACGACACCAGGGCTTCAATGGGGCGAAAAAGCTCGGGCATGGAAAGGTAACGCAAATAAGTGTGAAGATAATGTAATAAATGTCTTTTAAAAACGTATTTGAATGACACCGCTATACTTATTGCCCTACCATGGGGATGGTTAAATTTGATAAACCACAAACATGATAAACTTATTCTGTAGGCCGTTATTCCTACAAGCCAAAATAAACAAGAATGTTTGAAAACAGTGTCGAGGGAATCAAAAGGAGTTTAGTCTTATAACCAGAACCGTTTTACGTGAAGAAGATTGGAAAATAAACGAATTTAATAAATTGTTTTCTTTTTTTTTTAACAAGAACCTCAGAGAAGCCGAACTTTGGGAACTCGATATGTTAGTTGGCTTTGCGTATACATTTATTTACCATTTCCGGCGATTGGTGTATTATTATTGGACGAGCAAGCGAAGCGAGCTGGGTGGAATACTCAGACTGAATTTGGATGGTGTCTATCTGTCTGTGAGTGTGTTTATTCGTTAAAAACATGATGCCGTTCGCAATTTTAATCTGATTTGGTTAAAATGTCATGGCAATTTGGTGCATGAAATTCACAAGTTCCAAGGGGAAATTGGTATCTCAAGTATTTTGGAGTTGGGAGCCGAAAATCGAGGGAACTGGGCAGATCTCAGAGAATGAAGAGCGGCAAACCACTGCCCTGTGGAGCACTGGGAAGAATTCACCTAAGTTTCTTCCCTGTGAAGAATAAACTAATGTATTATGGCATCTATTTTTCAGCCGAGTAATTTTTATTTTCAGAAATCGGTTATTGTTACTATTCACATTTGGACATGACAATTCAAAATGTCCAAATGTAAAAGCCGGATAAAATAATGAATTCTTGTTTATTTTCCCAGATCCAATAAAACACCGGTCGTACAATGTTTTCATGATGATAATACCTCCGTTTCACTCGTTCCGAGTCGTTAAATTTCCTTGCTGATAAATGCAAATATTAGGGCCCCTGCGCACTAAGCAACCAGGTCGCTGCGACCAACGAGAATGCTTACGGTATATGCAGCACCACGCACATGCCCACCGCGGCCAGTCAGTCGCAGTGGCCACTGGGATCTCTGGCGATTCGCAGGCGACCACAGAGCGACCATATATACTTGCTCCGTGTTCATTTTTCACCACGTGATCGAGAATTATTAATGAAAAACGGATGAGGCTGCACGGCACGTCGCCGTATTTTTTGGCCGCGACAACCACTGGCCACACGACCTGGCAGCCCAGTGCGAGGGGGGCCCTAAAACAAATAACAAGGCCCTTCTTCAATTTTGTATGGCAGTGAAATTATGACTAAATAGTGAGGAACTTGATCAAAATGTCAAAATGGAATCATCCGCACTTCATCCAACGATGGCATCTAATTACAGCTAATATTTCGGCCCTGCTTTGAAGGGATGTCTCCCTGGGTCTACTCCTCACGCTTCTCTTTCAAAAAAATTCAAAATTGCTCCGATTCAGGTGCACTCATTCCCGGTATTTACCCCAGTATTCACTAATTCTACACCAAGATTGAAGCCCAGTCCAGTTTCCAAAAACGAGCACAGAGAACACACACAGTCGAATGGATAGTGGCCAGATCTTTAAGCCAACAGAACACGAGTTCAATCATATCTCTCATATGACGCTGAAACGACCTCTGGTTCCCATAGGGTCAAGGCGACTATTCATTGTTCTTATTCTTCGAAACGACTCAAACGATCGGTGCCATTACGTATAATAGAGGGTCCCTACATCCAAGTTTTCAATTACGTCACTCTCTTGCCTCAACGCAAATCGGCGAATCTGCAGCAAACGAGCATGCTTAACTAACCGTATTAACTATATATTATTGCTTCATTTTATAGCTTTGGGTTTTTTCCTTAACTTGTTACTTGGTTTGCCACCTGGACGTAAGTTTAGGGTTATACGCGGAACATTTTTAAGTTGTTTGAATAACAAATCGAAGCAATTATACGACGAGTACTTCAGCCAACGGACACACACAAACACATTTTACGACCGTTTTGAAGAGCGAAACTCGTCGTTTTGTCGGATTCGCATTTTGAGACGATTTTGACGAGAGGGAAGTGATGGCACAAAACTTGAGGAAATTTCAAGCTGGCTTCAAGAATTGAATATAAACATAATGCAGATTTACTGTCGTAGCGAAAAGGCTTGTTTTTATTAGCATCTCTAAATAGCTTTGGCTCGTTATTCAATCCAGCATTGTGTGACTTAAAGATTAGTGACGTAACTCGTCGTAAAAGCTCGAAGGAGAACTTGTTGGACTACCTCGTCTAGCTGCAAAATGGAAAGACAAGGAAGACAGTTCAAACACCATCTACATTTTCAAAACCAACTCTATGCAAGACTGTTTTCCTTCAAGTCAGGAGCCAGCTGCAACAAATCATTATTTTAAGCTTAATCATCGGCACTAATTTTCTTTCTTAGTTTGTAATTGAGGCTGCACTATGTTTTGCCACTTACAGGTTCTGAACACGATCGTTTAGTACCCAGTTACTGTGTCCCATACAGTAGTAAGGTCACATTAGGGCAACATTTTAAACTGTGCTCCCCTTACCCCTCCGACAATACTACTTTCGTATAAACTGTACATGGTCCCATCCCCTTCCCCCCCCCCCTCCTACATATCTAACCAAAAATTGTTGTGGTCTCGTTCCTGAAGCACCACCTCTACCCCCCCCCCCCTCCACACACACACAGCAAACGGAAACCAAAGGACCACAATAGTTCACTAACAACCATTCCGAAATAACAATCGAAAAAAATAATAACATAGGTGCACGGTGCTCAATATAGCAATGTCAAAAACTATCGTAGTCATAACTGCCGTAGAAAACTCCAGAGCAACTGCCAGAACTAAGTGGAAAAATATCAAAGACACAAAAGTGTATGCCATGCATTCTCTTTTACTATATTTTTCTTTTTGTTCTGGGCCCTTCATGTCTTAACTAGCTTTAATACCCACCCGGCTTTACCCAAGGTTTCTTTCGTTTGTGTTTTGCCTGAGATTTTGTTTGCCTGGTGTTTATCGGACTTTCATTAAAACAAGTAAGTTTTCTTCATTCCCTCCCCTTTCCCCTCACCCCCCTCACATCCCCTTATGTTTCCCGTATCACCTACCTTTTCCTTCCTTTCTCTTAAGTGATCCATGCGTTTGGTCGCTGGTGATGTTTAGTGGACTGCCTCTTTTATCCCCTCCCTATACTCTGCCGTCTCTTTTGCTTTCCTGTTTTCTCATGCCTCACCAGCAATGTTGTTTCAGCTATGCGTCGCTGTTTTCTCTGAAAGTTTGGTTTCCGTGAAAGAGTGTGTTTTTTGATTGGTGATTGATTTAAGACTTTGACTTATAATGTAAGAAGACGATCCGCAAAAAAAAAAAATACTCATTAATTCGCGAAGATTTCCCTAAAGAATGTGGTCCTTAATTGTTGTGATAAGAAGTCTTACGTCCTTTATTCAGCCTTATTCAGTTTTACTTGGTCTTATACTCGGATTTGTTTGGTCTTATTCTGTTTTACTCGTTGTTACTCGGTTTTAGAGTATTCGTTCTTCGGTCAGCATTCGTAAAAAGGTATATCCTCGAAAGTTTAACTGTGGACAACTAACTAATCAGTTGAACGTATTGGTACTAATTCTCTTAAGAAGTCTTAACGATTTTTAACTGTAAGCTTGTACTCCATTTGTGATGTACGCAGCAGGTTTTACCATGTCTTGTCCAAATAAAGTGACGATCTCAACTGTAAACCTTTTGATGTAAACATTTATTATCTAACGATTATTTATGATCTAACGATTATTTATGATAGTTACAGGAGAACTTAAGTAAAGTTAGTAAGCAATGTCCAGAGATTAGCATCATCGACTACAATCTAAATAAGCACCGGTTTGAATTTCTCCGGCGTTTAGCTAATCAAAAGAAACAGTCTTTAAATGTGTGGCCATCACAGCTGAGGGGAGGCAGGGCAGTGTGAAAGACTGACGGTCTCCTCCTAACAGCTGTGGGATCTATTCTGTCCATTATTTCGGCCCCCCTACCCGGTTCGAATACTTTTACGCCCTTTTTTTAAAAGTTAAAAATCGAGCCGGTCCATCTATATGTTAAAATGACGAAAGTGCTTCAACAAAGTTATCTACATTATTAACCGTAAGCAAGCGAGGACTAATAGTGACAGCAGCTTCTGATTGGCCGTTGTATCGCGGCCGTTGTATTCCTACGTCATTTGCTTGGGCCAATCAAAACGGACGATTGTCTAATGGGTCACGCCTGACAAACGAACACAAGCGCCATCTCATAGCCTACCATAATTGGAAACGACCAGGAGAAGTGCAAGGCCGACTGAGGTTGAATAGCTACACTCTGCAGTGCAGCAAGAAGTGTAAAACCACGAGGGAGAAATGGAAAAATGACTGACAACGTGAATTCATTTACGACTTATCCGTCCTCCCACACGTAGTGAAGGGTGTTGCCCACCCTCAATACCCACCAAGACGGGGGGAGGGGGGACTTCATTTGCCAACCACGTACCATCCTTAGACGGGGCACCAACTAGTTAAAAAAAATAGTAGGGGCCTAAGGCAAGAAAGGATTAAATAAAACAAAAAATAATGGACCCCTACCTGGTTTTGAATGGTATCTTGGACTAAGCTAAATTAGCCAAAGGAAATGAGTACTTGTACACAAAACGACCTTTAGTTAATTAAGAAAAAAGCGACGCCAAAAATCTAACATCGCCTAAAAACCACTGGCGCCAGGAATTCATGTGCCCTTCCTAACACAGATTACAAGTTTCTTTAAAGATTACGAGTTTCCAGATAGGGGTAGAATGTCAAATTGTTTCCGCCTGAATTAATTAAGATCCATTCTTCACAAAGTGATCTAAACAAATCGTTGCTATCGACCGGTGGTCTAGGTGGCTGAGGGGTTAGAGCACTCAACCTGGTTGCTTCAAGCGAGTCAACCAGCGCTTGCAATGTCGCGACCCGACCAACTGTTCACGGTACTGTCAGAGACTACCCAACCAAGCCGAGTGGCGATGCTTCCCTTACCGAAGCTGTCAAGGGCGTCAACCTCCCAACATTACTTTTTCGTAATGGCAACGTGTGTGTCCGACTTATGTACGCCTTACCTCCACGTCGCGTGATGGGATTGGTGCTTTTCAAGTGTTGGGTCTTGCTATTGGTCGATCTGATCACGTGGTTAACCGCATCGTCACATTGTTTCGAAACTTGTTCCCCACATGAAAGCCGTCCCCTGCTCTTGATATTAACTTGAAGGCCAAGGCAACTAACCTAACCTACAATAACGGTGCACCGGGGGAGGGGATGGGCTGCTCCCCACGACCCCAAGTTAATAGTAAAATTACGCATAAGTTGGCAATTATTGCATAATTGAAAAAATTCTAAAAAATTACTTTTAAACGGTTCTAAGATACAAAACTGCTGAAATTAATTTGTTTTACAGGGATCCGAGGGACTTACGGAACTCTCCCCCCCCCCCCTCCACCAGACCTTTATTGAATCCACGGACCAAATTGTGACCTTCCCTCGCCCACTTCCCCACACCAACAAATTCCTGGAATCGCCAATGGCAACACTACACAGAATAAAAAAAAAAAAACCGTCACATGTACAACTGAAATCTACATCTGCTGAAATGTCTATTTCGGCCACTGCAACCAACTTAGCCCAAAAGAAGGAAGTAGCCAGTATTAAGTTGAGGAAACTAGGTTTATTCCAGTCCACTCCTTAAAAGATATCAGAAAATAGTTGTGGATGCTCTACGTTAAGTTAAGTTGGAGCAGCATACCTTCAGGAGAGTTACGTAATGAAGTTTCATTGTTGTAATGTAATTAAAGTGGCGAGACAGCATTAGGCCATGTTTCGTTTCACGAGACAGAAAGACCTTGTTCTGAGCATTTTGCGTTTTAGTGCGACCATTCTTGGAGTATGCACTACCGGTATGGTCCCCATATCAACTGGGTGAACTTGACCATGTTGAATCAGTGCAAAGCCCTTCACCAAGTACCTACCAGGTCTGGCAATTCTGAATTACACTGAGGGGCTCCGAATCGTAGGGGCGGATTCTCTTGAGTTGCGTAGACTCAAGTGCGACTTGTTACTAACATACTCTCTGCTGCAAGACCTCTGCGACAAAAATTATGGTAGTTTTTTCTCGGTTCGCGAGGGAAGTAATACCAGAGAAGTGGCATTCAGGCTGGTTGTTCCAGGGTTCACATCGAACTGTCGTTGGTATTATCGTGAGTTGTAAAAGAGTGGAATGTTCTTCATCCGAGGTTGTTATGGCGGTGAACGTAAAAGGTTTTCAGGTGCAGATTGGCTAGCCAACGGGAACTTCAGCACGTTGACATTTAAAAATTGTTTATTGCTGGTGATCATTCTATTTTTTCCTTGGGGCTGGTGTATGTGATCCCCATGGCCCTTCTATGAAATGTTGCAACAAATCAGATTATTATTATTATAGCTGGTTAGGGACTAGCAGCTCCCGAAGTGACGCCTAAACACGTCACAGGGTCATTTTATACTAAAAGCTCATGCTAGCTCTCACCAGAGGTGGGGTATGTATCATCCATAGCACTATATGTACAAACTGTATATAACAAGCCACATCATCAGAGAATATAGGTCCTTTAGGGTGCCAGCTTAGGTAATAAGGAAGGCTGGGCAAAACGCCGTTCCCTCAGAAAAAGAAACCACCTCATTTCGTTTAAGTAATACTAAAAAGGAAGGAAACATCGTAATAGGTTTCCGAAAAATCATTCTCCAGAAGGGCCGGCTCAATAAAATTAACTACAAAGAAAAATAGTACGCAGGGGTTTCAGATTTTTATCTCATAATGATTGTTTCGTTTAACTGTCTAGCAGCAAACTTGATGTATACCAACGTTAAAAATTGCAGGAATTTTTTTGCGTTGAATAACTGACATTCCCTTTTTAAAACACTTGCTGCCGATTTCCTTAAAAATTAATTTGAACATTTTCATTGAAAATCACTCGGAAACGAAAACGATTTTAAGAAATATAATTTACAAAATACGAATGACACTGTGTTAAGTGTTAGTTTCTAGGCTTAACCTGACGATTACTATTTAACCTTAAAACTATCACATTCTCAACAATTCCATAACTCAATCACATTAACGCAACATTTTAAGTACTCACCGTTGACGAAGTCTGAACAAATAAACATTAAAAAAAATCTTATCCGATAGTCAATTCCGAAAGACATTATCAAAATATTAAAGAAAACTTGTTGGGGCCCACAAAACGACCAAATAAGCAACATAAATTTAGGTGCGAACTGGTTGACACGAGCTGCCTTGTTACGTTTTAGGTATTGTTTCAAATATAAACATGAAAGCAGCTGACATAGGGCCTTAGGGCTTCGGGCAGATGACCAGGAGTGGTTAACGCTCGTTAAACCCTTTGAAAGCAGCTGATCCAAAACCCAATAATCGTCCACACTTAGGCTGTTAAGCTTTGGCTTAAGACGGATAACTAACGCTTGCAGCATCTACAGCGCCATCTAGCAGCAAGCAAAGGAATGCACAAAGAATCAAGACACACGCTAGTGTGTCGCCCGCCAAGATAAAACGATAACATCCAAATAATATGTATATATGAGCATGGCGACCACTAGACACGTTGTGTCTTTACGGCAAAGAGAGTTTGGCTGTTTTCAGGCATGTGAGGATAAATAACAATGCGACAGAAAAGGCTGAAACTTGTTTGATCGGGAGACTTTGGTCGCCTGACAACATAAAAGTCACTGTTAGACCCATAGCTTAACGGTTTTTTTGTTGAAAAAACGACGTGAATAACGTTGATATTTGACTAATTCTTACTACTACTAACGCTTTTTTTTTGTATCACGAAAATTAATTCTTCCATGCGGTAAATAAAGCTGGTTTTTAGCTCATTTTACAGGTATTGCTCTGGAGATGGGCCCTTTTCATATGGACCTTTCTAGTTGGTCAAGTGGTTCAGGGGTTAGGGAGCTCCAAAGATCCAAATTGATTGTTTTACATTGTTTTATACATTGTTTTTATGCAACAATGCCAAACTGACAATTAAAGAAATTCATGCGTTTGCAAGGAGATACTGCAATACTAATAAAAATGCTAATCAAATGAAAAAAGGTGACTGCTGTCCTCAATTTGGACCAAAAATTACTGATATCTACCCCAAAACAACACTTGTTAAAGATTCCCGCCAAGCTTTTCGGCCATGTGAAGTCGTGATAACAAACGCCAAGTTCTTTCGCCAAGCTAATCCCACCGACTAATACTTCAAACGTTAAATGAAATAATTGAAAATTGCGCTGTAAGCAATTTTCATACATTTCATTTAACCTTCGAACTATTACTCGGTGGGATTAGCTTGGTGAAAGAGCTTGGCGTTTGATATCACGACTTCACATGGCCGAAAAGCTTGGCGGGAATCTTTAACAAGTTTTGTTTTGGGGTAGATATATTTTAACACAACAAACAAGCCACGAGCCTCCTTAATTATTGAGTAAATATTTGGTACATACTAGTGCACCTGGGAGCAAACTGTAAAGATTAACGATATTAATGCCCCTAGATGGCGCCACGGTAGAATATAAAGAAAATACCCTGGCGTCATCTAGTAGCATTAATCTACATCATTAATCTTTACTGCTTGCTCCCAGGTACACGAGGACGTTCCAAATTTGTTCCTCAATAATTAAGGCACGTGGCTTGTTTCTTATGTTAAAAGATATTTCTTTGTGTATGCCTTTACTTGCTACGACCAAGCGCTAGAGAGAACTCGATAGAGGATGCACACTTTCATTTGGTGTCAACCCGCCTTTAACATGTTTAATGTTTAATTTAATGAATAAACACACAACTGGTGATTAATTTATTTAACACTTTCTTTATAGAGTTGTTATTCGTAACTAAGTCGAAAAGGTGCGCAATGCACGTTATTTTCGTTTGTAACCAACCTTACATTTTAATGTTTTGAAAAGAAAAATGGTCATTTCACGATCATCAAACTAGTTGCAACATGAATCATTGGGCCTGGCATGTTTCTTTGCCACCATTACATTTTTCCAAGATGTCCAAGATTTTGTTTGCGAAATCATGCGCCAGTAGAAACTAACGAAAACCAATGGGGCCCTACTATGAACTCTGTCACCGACAGTGGGCTTTTGTACTGAGGGGGCAACACTAGCAATTTAGCCGAATGGTGTGCAGGGAGAAACGAATAACAACTAGGGGGTCAGGGCGAGCATTGTGAGCTTCCCCCAGTGGAAGCCGACTCATTTTTGCTTTTTCCCTTATATTTCAAGCCTTGTAAAGTGCCGTTAGAAACGTTTTTATAAAATCCGTTTTGCTGACTGCAATGTACGTACAAAAAAATAGTAATGTAAATCTTTCAGTTTTTCACAATTAAATACTTATTTTTTAAACACTCCTGATGCTTTGCTAGAAAAGTTGGTAATTTTAAGCAAAATATAAAGTTTGTAATTGTCTTACTGTTCATCTTGATTGATTTTCGTGATGTCAACATGTCAGAGCTTAAATTAAGAAGGCATTGCAACCCAGCAAAAAACACTTCCTCGTTAGAATTCTTTACTTTTTGAACAGTTGCAAACACACAAAGAATTATATTGAGTTAAACTTCAATGATCTACCAATTAATGAACTATTTCTTATTTCTCCATTTGTTACCATGTTATTTTAGTGATTAAGAAAGAAACCATGAAATGCAGCCATAAGTACCAAAAAAAAATATGATCCGCGCACATCAAAGCAAAACAGAGACGCGTTGTCGAGGTTCGTGTCTGTACCAGAGGAAAATAAAAGCGGGTTTAACTTAAACTTAAAACTATTTTTAAAAGAAAAAACATACCACACACACACGAAACCGGAACAGAAAAAATACGTCTTTCCGTAGCCATTTCCGTCCTTCAACAGGAAATTTCTGGCAGTCGAATGCAAACTATTAATTTCCGTACGGTTGAAAAAAAAAACAAAAAACAATCAGATACATCTGGACAACCACAATTAAAGGTGCCTGTCTGGCTTCTGCCCGTTTGCCATAATCCCTTTTGACATAGGTAATCGCGTCTGCCATAATCCTATTTGCCATAATCGCGTTTCCCATAATCCCGGGAGACCTGAATATCTTAGCACAGTAGCCATAATCCCGTTTGCCATACATGTCCGTTTGCCATAAATCATATATCACGTCTCATTTCAAATGGAACGCTGAAAGAATGTACTTAACATTCAAAATTACGTATGGATTATTCACTCCTGGTGCCAAGTTTCTTCTCCATCTGTTGTCAAAACTCGTCACAGTTCGTCATTTAAAAAAAATTATGGATAATTAATGAGCACACGTACTTACTTCAGGTGGGGGAAAAAAAAACCCGTTTCCATACCAAAGTTTAATCACGGTAATTTTTTTTGGGCTGGGGGAGGGGGCAGATTGAGAGTATTGCGTGGGCTTGCCCGTAAAGGAAAATTGTATCCCTACCACCCCCCCCCCCCACTCCTAAAAAAAATGCTAAAATTAAACTTTCACAACATAGGTAGCCTACCACTTTTCTGAATCCAAAATCCAATGTTGGGATCCGAAAATGTTGGTTCTATGTTTCGAAATGCTTGACAATTCAGAAAATTGTCCACTTTCATTCATTGCATAATGTTGACGCATGTATAAGTAGAAGTTTCATGTGTGGTATCATGATTACACCATTTTTAATGTTTTTAAAAGTTTTTTTTTTATAATAATAATTCAAAGGTTAAATTAAAACTAGAACATTGCTACTTTCGGTAGCAATGTTCAAGTTTTCATTGAACGTCCAAAGTA
This sequence comes from Lithobius niger, assembly GCA_023313725.1. Taxonomy (NCBI): domain Eukaryota; kingdom Metazoa; phylum Arthropoda; class Chilopoda; order Lithobiomorpha; family Lithobiidae; genus Lithobius; species Lithobius niger. The sequence goes on from JAHWFP010261319.1 coordinate 132,540, forward strand.
TTATTCGGTGCGATTAAGTTGGCGAATGTTTTGGTGTGTTGATATCACTCCTTTGAAGGGCCGAACCATTCGGAACTTGGCGGCCCCTTTTACCAGTTTTGGTTTTTGATATGATATCACTCCTTTATTTTAATTGTGTATTGACTTAACTCCACTACCGTGCAGATGAGCAATAAAGTGCCACGTCAACAAGAAATTGGTTTTCAACAATTTCCTACTACCTTTTGCCTATAGGCCGAACCATTCTCAACTTAGTCACCTCTTTATTGGGTTTTGGTTTGGTTTTAATTTTGTTGTAATTTGTTGTATTTAGTTAGTTTTGGTGTGTTGATATCAATCCTTTGAAGGGCCGAACCACTCTCAACTTAGTGGCCTCCTTACCAGTTTTTGGCTTTGTTTATTTTGTTTGGTTTTTACACTTGGTTTATTTTTTGGTGAATTGGACGTGAATACAATTGCTTTGCAACGTTCTTTAGATTTATTGTGATACACTAGTGTGTGCCTAGGCACGTACGTCAGTATACACGTTCTCATTGTCGGAACTTTGGCCGTCCAATGAGAGACGATGCCGACAATACTAATAATGGTTATAACAATATTTTCGTACTTACACGCCCTCCCACGCCATCCCTGTCCCCCCCCCCCCCCTCCCCGGCTCCAAACCATAAAAGGTACGCAGTTCGTATTGTAGTGCAACCATTCGTCCAATTTCATAACTGGAAGCCTTCCCGTTATCTCGGTATCGATGAATAATCACCCTATAGGATTAGCTAGCTAGGTAGTAACACATTTTTAACGTTATTGAGGGGCTGATTTTGCATTGACAGCAGCATAGCTGGCATTCAAACACGAGTTAATTTTTGTCAGGTGGGTCATTGCTCTCGATTTCAACACAATTTAAGCTTTTGTACCGCATTATTATTTTTCCCCAAGTACCTGAAATATGCCCAACTATGCTTCAAGATATAAGCGCTGACGCAATGGCGTCGCGCTAGAATGGTTTACAACCTGGACAATTGAATTGATGTGACGTTTGTTGTGATGTCTGTTGCCTAACTTGGCGCGACACACTAGCGTGTGTCTAGATATATGGTATTTAATACACGCTGAGTTTGAGTGCATTAACCTAGGCTAATCTTTGTTTCGCTAGTTCTAGAACCATCCATGTCTTCCCCCCCCCCCCCTTGACATAGGACATAGGAATAGGTCCCACGGAAAGATCGGTTATCCATGATTATATTCATTCCGAGCCACTTATAACCCTTTTTTTTCAGTTAGATGATAGAAGACTTCAATTGTTTACCTTGGAGGTGGCTTTTCATGAGTTTTTTGGCACGTGCGAACTTGTCATACAGGGATCACGTGGTTAGGCAAAAATAAAAAGTACGACGTGCGATAAAAAACAGTTGATGAGCGGCGGCACCTTGAGACGCCGCCATTGAACTGGCTGGCTGCCAGAATTTCTCTCAAAAATATACTTCTGCGAATTAAATTCATCTTCATTTTTAAGACATGTCACCTATGTTGATGTGAAACATTATTCGCACCGAAATTGTCAGCATTTTCTGAATACGGAATTCGCCATGTATATCTCCATGCACCCGTTCTACTAAGGCAAAAGCTACGGCGCTGGATTAATTTCGAGCCCAGTTTCGATTACACAGTAACTTTCGATTATGAGGCAGAGATGAACTCTACGAAAAATCTACGTTTGAAAGCAGACCCTATACCTACACATGATTACTATAATACGTTAAGCATAAATACAATTTTCGGCGTTTGGAGAGCTGTAAACTGCAAAAATTAGTTTTATATACATTTTTGTAGTGGATCGACGAATAGCAGTAACCGCCATCTTGCAGGCGTGTTCTATTCGTATGCGAGTAAATAACGTCGCACTGTCGTTCGGTCATTTGTTCGGTGAAGTTAACGTATTCCTAGAATAATTATTGAACCATGTTCTGAAAGTATACTTACTTATACTTTTTGTGATCGCGAGTTGGCTCTGTTTTGAGTAAAAAAAAATCGTAAAAATATATCTTCCATCTAACCAAAAAATTATGCAATTTTTCCAACTGATTTGCCGAGTGACCAAAAATTACGTAATTTTGCCGACTGATTTGCCAACTCCCCAAACATTGCCAACCCCCCCTCCCCCCCGTAAAAACGTCCCTGCCTTTCTATACACTCCTGATATGACGCGTCTACTCAATTATTATTGCTCTAATTCCGTTGCCTTTCGGCCTTTTACGTTAGATTGCCTGAGCTGGGATTGGAACCCACGACCTTTGAAACAAAGGCCGGAGTTCAACCGCTCAGCCACAATAACTAGCAAGGATAGCATTGGGAACTCGGCAACGGAAATGGGTTTACATGTGGATTTATTTAGCGTCTAAGGGCACCAAAACTGGATTTGGGATTTAGGGGGGGGGGGGGTGTTATACAGCTCTCCATCCAGTTTCACAAATTCATTTTCTAGCAGTTTAAACTAGTTATGTTTTGTCTAACTGCATAGTGTTTGTCTATTGTGCACATTCCAGTGCTTCTTACCCAACAAACATAACTGTGCACTTGAGTCTAGGGGCTCCTAAATTAGTGAGAAGGTGGGGGGGGGGGAGGTGGAGGCTCGGCCCGAGCTTCTTATGCCTTGTGGTAAATTCTACTCTGTTACAAACATTGAGGCAGTGTAAAACTTGTACATGCAACGAGCCTTTGTTTCTCTCGGGTGGAGGCGTACGTTAATATTTATAGCTTCAGCACTGGTTGTGTCATCAGGTGCATCTGCACTCTAACCCGTTCTGCCAACTTAAACATGGAACGGAGGTTTCTTTCTTTCTTTTGGAGTTGATTACTGGACATGCTGGTGAAACAGTCCAGTATTTCGCGTTATTAACGCTAGCCTTTACGGTAATGGTGTAATAGTTTAGTTAGTTGGTCTTTATCGCTTGCTTTGCTCACTCTCTTGGCGTCGTTCCGCGCGTCATATCACTTGATTTCTTTGTGATTAGTTTGGCTGACCAAACTCTCACGTCATGAGAACAGTTTTTGGCGTATTCGATGGTAAAAAAAATCAAGCTACAGCGATGAAAATAGGCTCATCCGAAGAGGAGTAGTCTCAGTTTTTAAATTTAGACTATCCATATGGTTTGCTTCGCTCACTCCATTGGCGTAGATCCACGCTTCCTTCTTTCTGATTAGTTTATCCAACTTTGACGTCATAGGTAGTTTTCAGACAAGTTTTTCGTGTATTTATGGATAAAAAAAATCAAGTTACAGAATGAAGATAGGCATCCCCGAAGCATAATTTAATTGTCTTTCATTTGGCGCTATACTCTCATCTTTGTAGGTGCCTTTGTTCAAGAGGAGTAAATGGTACAAACACACACATCGTAAGTTTTAATGATGTATATTTCCGGTGTTTGGATCGTCGGCATCGGATGCGCTCAGCCGGAAGTTGGAGTGGTGCACGAGACGGGGAGGAAGTGAAGGACTACTTGCTGATGGAGTTTGAATTAAAATTTCAAGGAATAAAGGAACGTCTTTGTGTCATTGTAGCTGTTGTTTATTAATGAAGGGATGTTTTTATTTTAGATCTTTTTTTTTATCCATGGGACAGAAGACAAACAGGAAGCTGATAGTGGCCCTGATGACATCTCACTTGGAAAATAAGCAATTCCTCCAAGAAAGATAAACAAAACAGAAAACAAACCAATCGGGTTAAAACTGAAATCCCGAAAACGTTATGCTGTTGCATTGAAATCTGTAATATTTACAACGGTTGAATTCTGACCAAAGGTGTAAAAGGAGAATTGGGCCCCCATTCTTTATTTAGGTTATCGCGTATATTGTAATTTTTTTTTACACCAGTAAGGTTTAATGTCAACTGACTTAGTAGTGAGAACTAGATATGCACAAAATCACGCACTCCTCACCACACATTCAATGTATATGGCTAAAATTGTTTGCATTCTTCAGTTTTGTACGATTTTTCACCAATATCGTTTCGCCAAGTAGAATGCACCAATCAGGGGCTGTTAATCCTGTTATCAGGTAGAAAAGCAAAAATGGTAAAAACATTCGAATACAGCCGTAAGGTTTGACGTGGACTAAACAGTACAGCAACATTGTGGGATCACACGAATCCTTACAGGAAAGCTTATTTGTGTTCCTTTCCTGTTTTGACTTCGGATCAATTAAAATTTACGTTAAACACAGAGGAGTTCGTTTTCCTTTTCTAATGAGATATTAAAGGCTGAAAATAAAAAAATCACCGCGCTCATTTAAGCCTACTTACGGACTAACTTTCACCACGATCTGATAAGCAGCCTGCGAGTACGGTATAAACAGATAAACAGGGAAAGTGGTAAACCTACACCAGCTCGCTCGGAAAACGTAAAGCTACTTCCTTCTGTATCGTATAAAGAAATATTTTACTGTTCTCCAAGTATGTTGCTTAATGCTAATTCGAATTTCTACTCAGGAATGCTATAAATGAAATTTAATGGAGCATAGCATATGACGAACTTTTCCTTCCTCCATATTTGTTTTGTAGTTTAGCGGGCTTGTAGGTCAAACCTAGTTGGCGACCTTCAAGACCAGACAGGCTTGATTCGACACGATAAACAAAACTTCATCGCTAAGATTGGTATATTGCTTGATCTAGATTCACGCTAGTGCTTTACCCAACCAGTTATTAGTTTTCAATGACGTCATGTTGTTGACATGAAGTGTGAAATCTAGGATCTTTGTGTACAAGTCTGTGTCCGGGCAAAGACTGGCCATTTTTTTTTTTTTACCCTAAAATATTGAACAGATATTTTTTATTGTTGAATACGAGGAATGTCATAAAAGATAGCTTATAGGGGTCGACGGAATGTCTGATAATATTACGGCGTGTTCCATTTCTTGTTTTTGGTCGAGATGTGAACCCCTGGTCGTAACTACTTTCTGGAATAAACCACGTGAAAAATACGTTGTATAGGTTTTAGCGCAGTAGACGGGTGCGAAAAAATACCACACGTGCAACGATTGGTCCAGATATGCAGTTCGTCCGCGTACGACAGCGTACCACGAGCGTGACGCCATGAAGCATATGGCTTTTTTTTCAAGCCAAGGCAGACAGGGATAGAAATGGTGTGTTTCGCCTCCTGACTCAATGCCAATTCACATGGTTGCTGGAAAGTTGACGCCTTTTACCACTAATTTCGTATCTGGCGATATTGAATCAATTGGCATGGATCTGAGAAACGAAACTCATGGCTTCTCTCCCATACGATCTTGTGACAAAAAATGGAATGTGAACCGTAACTGTGATAGATACAACATGGACACTCTTACTTCCCAGCGGACATACTATATGCATTTATGGGCTCCTGTAAACACTGATGCGACTAACATGGGAAACGATGAAGATTGCTCGGCTTAAGTGAGAAGGCAAAAGAAAGCATTGTTTCACTGCTGTTGACGAAAAAAAATCATACGAATTAAGCTATAAACGTCATAGATTTGAGACTAAAATTACTTAATAGGCCTCACTTTGAGTTTTGAAGATTACATCTACTCGGCCGAGCGAGAGATGCTATAACACATTAATTTATTTTCTAGATTTACAGGGCAGATGCCTATATGATTTCTGCCCAGTGCTCTCCCTTGAATTTCGGCTCCCAATACCTAAAATATTTGAGGTAATGACGTCATCTCCGAACACGTGGATTTGCGTCACCGAAACTCCCTTGTCGTCAAATTTCAACGAAATCATGCGAATGTAATTGTGTTTCAAACACACAAACACACACGAAATAAATGCATAAAATCCACATTCAGTCGAATATCAAGGCGTCTCTCTCTTCGCTCGGTCAATTATACCGATAAATGTGAAGATCCCTTTGCCTATATAGTCTATGAAGTCCTGATTTGTCACCACCAAGAAGGATAAGTTCATTATAACTTCCTGTTCTTAATATCCAATAACTAGTATTCCATATCGTAAAGTTAAAAATGATTTTCATTATCACCCATCATGAGAAATGTATTTTAAAAAAAAACAACATTCAACATTTTGTATTTTACGAATAAGGTCACTACTCAAGAAAATTAGGCAAGCGCCAATAATACAATTCACTAAACCCAATACTAAACCCAAACCCCACTAAACCCCTACACTAACCCCACTAACCCTAACTAACCACTAACCTAACCATTAACTAACCTAACCTAACTAACCACTAACTAACTAACTAACCACTAACCACTAACTAACTAACCACTAATTAACCTAAACCCAATAATACTAATACAATAAACCCAAAAGGGTGATGGAACCCATGATACCATGGCGGATGTTAGTTAAGCTTGAGTGACCTTGGATCGGGACAGCAAACTTGGTGGCAGCCATTTAGCTCTGACACGACGTATACTTTAAATGGCAAAAACTTGCTGGGTTCATTAACCTTTTTTGGTTTTTGTACGATTTGTATTACGTTAAGTCATGTCTTCCCCAGTCATTCAGTATTGAGAAGAGTGCTGGTTTTGGTGAACGCTGACTAGCGACACACATTCTTGACTCACCAGCACTAAAAAGTGAAAGTCACTCAGAGAAACGAACGACTTTCAAAAACGGAATCAAAAAAAAAAAGGAGACACGGAAACCGATCGACAAAACGTTCTCTTTAAAACTCGTTTTGTAAGAAGAATGATAGATGGATCAATGTAACCAGGTGCGGTATGAAGAAGATCCCGTATAGCTCGACGCAGTGTCCGTCATAACATTACCACTCGTTCCTTTTCTCGTTGTGGGCCGCGTGCGACAGCGTTCCTAGACTGTAGAGCGAGGAAGGAGAGAGCTTCTTCAAGTCAAGGCCGACTGAGATAGAAATAGCGTGCCTCGACTCCCAACTGAACGCCAACGGCACGCGCGTGTCAGAAAGTTGACGCCTTTTAGCGTTGTTTTGGTAAAATGGGATTTTGAAGACGTTGAATCAAATGGCCTGGAGCCAGGAAACGAAACTCACAGCTTCTCTCCCAGACGACCTTGTGGCAGAGGATGGAATATGAAGAGATAGTTACAGCATGACACTCCCACGTCCAACGGCTGTTTATGCATTTATAAGATTCTGGTGCCGCATGCTGCACTCATTTATATCCGATCACTTAGCATCTACGGACATCCAAGCACATCTATGTGATGTAAATAAACTACTCCTGGTACTCCACCACATCGGCTGTAGGGGAATGGATAGTGCAGAGCATGTAGGGGCCGATACCAGTACAGATTCAGGTTGTAACATTTTCCCAACCAAAATTGTATCCCCAATATTTCACCAATGGTGGATTCTTCAAAAATCCAGTAATTAATAAAATATTTTTTTTTAAATAGTAACCCACAGTAAAAACAGAATAGGAAGATACTCAGTGATTTCCTGAAAAAAACGCTGCAAACTAGATGTCGAAATCTCGAACGTTTCCCGAGTTATCGATAATTCAGTGAAAGTTGTCAATATCAACCGATACAGATACAATAAACATCTGGAACCGATCCAAACCAGTATCGGTATCGGTGCAGCCATATACAGTACATCAATCAATTCCATAATTAAGATACGAGATGCACCAACATAAGAAAAAATCCACGATTCTCCGTTTCCAACTTACAGTATTTTTCCATTTTCTTAAGTGTGAACCCGGCTTAAATTGTGATGATTAAAAATGTTAAGTAAAGAGTAATGTCATGTGCAAACGCCCCTTAGTCCATACCAGTTTGTGGCAACTGTAGGTTTGGAGAATAACGACACAAGTTTTAAAACCTCTCGATAAAGTGGCATCCTTCCATAAATAGTTATCATTCTGCATCAGCACTGAGTGTTGGCGGAAAAATAATAAAAAGCACAAATCACTGCCGGATACATTTGCTGAATAAGAAAAAACACGCCCAAGAAGAACAACAACAATTTTTTCATTGTCGCCTTTAACTCGTAAAAACCAGCGAATGACGAGAATTTTAGAATGAGAATGAAGAATTAAGAAAAAAAAATGAGAATTTAAGAATGAATGGGGAGAAGAATCTCACCGTTGTATTTGAGGGGGGGGGGAGGGGGGGAGGTATAGACGCCCCTGCCGCATATACGGTCAGTTGAGTGCAATTCAGACAACCGGCCTCACCATGCCATAATAACGAATTTACTCCCTGAATGAATGTAGACTAATTCTGAATTGAGAGGGGAATGCCGAAAATTTGAACTGGGAAACCCCGATTATGGTTAGGGACTAAAGAATGGCTAGATTAGGCAGGAACGATTCCATATTTGCTTACACTACCGAACTGTTAGTTATTTTGCCAAACTCCTCTTTTCAAATAACCAACAAATTGAGTACTGCCACTCCTCAGCCACCATCGCCAATTTAAACTATTACGTCCCATTGCTAACCTGTTTGAGGGGTCGTAAGGATTTAAGGGGGAAAAAAGTAAGAAATAAAGGAATTTTTAACATCTAAATTAAGGTATATTTTGGTGGAAAAAACAAATTTTAAACTGAATTTTGAATTTTTAAATAAAGCTGAAAATAAACAATATAAGAATTTCACTCTTGTGCCAATTTCTCTGCCAGTTTCCTGTCACTTGTAATATTAGACTGAATCAAATTTTCACTAAAATTTGTGTCGAGGCATGGTTTGCCGAGTATAAATTCTTAAATGATAAAACAAATATTCTTTTTAGCAGCTGGTAAATGTACCCGAACAAGAATAATATCACGTAAAAAAAAAAAAATACCGGAGGCCAGAAAATGAGAAAAAAGTAAGAAAATGAGGAAACTTAACAAAAAAAGTGTGAGAAATAAGGGAAAGGAACTTGTGCTGTTTGTGGAACCGAGATAACAAAGTTTTGTTACCATTTTCTTCCCTGGTTTTGGAAGAAAGTACAAATATCGTCGAACTAAGCTCATTTCAACTTGTACAGCTAATTAAACGATTGACGTGATGAAATGCATTCTGTACGAAGTCACGCCAATAAAATGCACTACATCCATGATGAAATAGACAATAAACTCTTGACGAACTCGTTTTCGTTCTGGACAGTAAAATGCCTAGGAAGTAAAACCGATGCCGGTCTGCATGCACAAGATGTTATGAAACGGATCTCTGGACCAACAGGACGTTCGTAAAGTTGAGCTGCAGCAAGACTCTTCTGCGTCATTTTGCTTGTGTCTTCTGTCTTACAGGTACTCTGTCATGGCTTGTAACTGTAGGCCCATCAAATCGATAGCATTGACATCCTAGTGGCAGACGAAGTACCACATTGTGAAATATTCATTCGTTTACCTCGTAAACATCCCCCCCCCCCAAAATTTTCTTCGTTCACGCCTGGACAGTATAGTGGACACGATGTTACAGTCACAGTGGTAATTTTGCGGCCATCAGAGATTACCGTTGGATTTTTTTTTTAATTCAAGAAGGTGTAGAATGAAAGTTTTGCCGGAAGTGGGACAGATTTTTTAAGGGATGAAAGGCGGGGAGAGGGAAAGGCGAAGGCACAAATTGTTTTTCTACTCCCCTTCTTTTCCTTTACGCCAACACCACCACTCCTTTAATAGTTAAGGAGTGATACCAAATCAAATGATACGACAGTCGACACTTTATCTTTCAGTCTGCCTTCATGATTAGATAATTTTCTTTCTACAACTCCTTACTTCTTAAGCACCATCAACGTGAGCAAAGTTCCATTAACAAGGATACGTGTTTTTGACTTCTTTTAGACCCTCTTGAAGCGTGTGGCGGGTGACAGTGCCAGATTTCTGCAACTAAAAAAATAAATGCGTCCACCTCGTAATGATAGCTCAATTGGCAAATGCGTCGGTATATTGTTCTAGAATGGTGTACCTTACTACATGTTTTACAAGGAGAAATAACCTAGTAAGGGGGGGGGGAGAAGCAAATCTGGGATTCGAACAGGCAACCGAAGGTGGGGGTGATGTGCTTTAGTGCCTCAGAGTACTATGAACAACACATTTTCAGCAATTTTCTCCTGAAAAAGTAATTTCCAGAAGTTTTCCACTTGCAATAAATGCTTTGTCTACGATATTTTACTGTTGACTTTGGGTGGAACAATCCCCCACCCCCGCTCCCTTCGTGCCACTGAAATAACAGGTCCGAGACATCCAGAATACATCCAGTAGCTGCTGAACTCGCCGGGTGGTTTCTCACACTATCCTTTCTTTCAGACTGCCTGGCGGGCATTTTAGGGCTATCTTTCCAGTTATGGCGAGCCCTACCACCACTCAGCCACACTACCTCCACTCCTCCTTCATCTCAATCTCAACCATCCATTTTTTATTGACAAGCATCAATCCATTTTTGAAAAGTATTTAAAAAGTGACTCACCGATGCAGGCGGCCAGAGTGTACAGCCAAAGGTGGCCATCGGCTAAAAGCGCAGCTGCAGCGGTATCGGGCATGGCTGCATCCAAGCTCGGCTCAAATACTCCTTAGCCGGCCGGCAGTTTCACACTCTTTGTCGGCTACAGCGGCAAATTTGCCCTCCACGTTTTTCCTGGCCTATTTATGACTGTAGACCTCGACCAATCCGGTGAAGAGCGTGGCCCTGACGTCACGAGGCGGGGGCGGAGCCACCGCCACGTGCGTTTTGTTGTGGTTACGAGCGAGGCGCTGGTGGAATGAATGGAGAGGAAAAGCCAACTCTTTTAACCATGTCACGATTAATAGCCAAGTTGTCGAGCGGCGCACATCACGTGCGACGAGAAAGTTACGATAAGGAAACGACGAAAGTGGTCTGGCAATTAGACCCTTGCGGCTCAATACCAAACAAATTGCCGTATGTCGCAGTTCATTAAAGGACGATACAACTCTATTTACTTTCGAATATACGTTCTTTGCACTACCAAAAGCAAAAAGAAAAGCAATTAGATCCCTCAAGTTCTAAATTAAATCGTCTCAAGCCTGCAACCGTCTCGGCCCACAAAGAATTAAACACTGTAAGGCGTTGGAACGGTTTGTTTTCAGGGGAAGGGGTTCGAAGTTGACAATCAAGCGAGATAACGGGCTCGCGACAGTTCGGTCCCGGACAATTCGGTCTCAAAAACTGGTCCTAAAAAAAACGACCACATACGACAATTCGGTCCCAAGTCAAAACATTCTCCAAGTTAAAAAAAAAAAAGTAAAACTAGCGGTGTCGCTCGCTCATTCCCCGTCGTCTCGCTACGCTTGAGGAGATTTCATGCTGCAACTCTTGTGCTGCTGACAGACATTCCACGTCTAAAAGATCAAGCAAATGGTCAGAGTGCAGTACGCGTTTATCGTAAGGCTTCACTGCATAAACAAATGATAACCATAAATCATTCCTACAGTCTGGCCATCCGAGAGCTACGTGTGCGTCGATCCATGCTTCCAGTAAATTCTTTGATTCCAAGAGCATCACAAAATCCTGTGCTGAATATTTCAACGCAAACTAATTGTAATTAGTATGGCCGGCAGGCCGTGCTTATTAGAGTTCGTTTGCGCACGAGAATTTCAGAAAATTGGACAGGAGGAGGAGGCGGCGGCGGAGCGGCTAACAATGTCAAAATGTACAATGCTTCAACATGTAACAATAGGGTAACAATAGGCGAGGCGCACAATATCGGATTATAGCTCACTCGAACAAGATGCAACAATGGTTGAATGCCGGGAAACTAACATTGTTGTTGTTTGAGTTAGCTAGCTCGTTGTGGAGAACCAAAATTAAATGGTCTTGATTTTTCCTTAAATCTTCAAGTTTTAAACCGTAGGGAGCGAAGTCTTAAATTTTGAGGACGGCCTCAAAATTGGGCGGCCGACACGACTGAGTGACTTATTTAGTTTTTCAATGCGGGCTTCGGGAAGCCAGTTGAATTGTTTCCGGGATTGTTGCCACGATACTGAAACAATACAGAATCAACTACTCATCCATCGAGATGACGCATGCTAAATCCAGAATACGCTAATGTGTTGCCATCAAATAATAATCATGGGATAAACCTTCGGCGGAACCTAAACATAAGTATCCATTTCTAATGTTCCGTTTTTTCGAAAACAAAAATCGGTGGACAGTGGACACATCTAAAATGGAAGCGAAAAAAAGCCAACAAATTAACTGAACAAAAAACGGATTCGCCGTTTAGAAAAAAAAAAACATTAGAGCTCGTATCCCCATACTCACAGCCCTGAAGGTACACAAATAAAAACGGATTAGAGTTCACTCGAACGCAACGAACTATAATTTGAACTCCAATTCGCAAAACGTAAACCCATTAACACACACAAAATAGTCGCCATAAAGGCATAAACAGCAAAACGTTACAAAATTGAAAGAGAAAAATGCATACACAAAATGAACACAAATTATAGTTCAAATTATAGTTCGTTGCGTTTGAGTGAACTCTAATCCGTTTTTATTCGTGTACCTTCAGGGCTGTGAGTATGGGGATACGAGCTCTAATGTTTTTTTTTCTAAACAGCGAAGCCGTTTTTTGCTCAGTTGTTATTGTTCATAGTTCGTTCGTCACATTCCTAAGCGCGCCTGCATTTCATCTACATTTTTCAAAACATACGATTTGTTTGTTTGCACATTTGTACGTCTTCTCCTCCAGAAGTAATCCCCTACGAAGGTGAAAGAAGAAAGATTGAGAGAGCAAAGAGAGACACACATTGAAAAGGTTTGCTTTACGTGGAAATCGCTCGCTCTGCTCGCTCCACGCGCCACCGTGCTGCAGAAACACGAATGTTTGACACCCTTTTAAAACCAGGTTTCCATGCATCAAGTCAGTTGATACAAAACCAATTTTAATATGTATATGTGCTACGTTGCAAAATACGTCGCCCGTTTAGCTTATTTTTTTGCGTGCATCCATCTCCAGATCATCGCAAGTGCGTAACTAATAGCTTCAAGACGATCCACGCTTTATGTAATTTCTATGTACTGCTTATTGTACGGATTATTTCGATGTACTGATTATTTCAACGCAAACTAATTGCAACTGTTGCTCACAGTTCGTTCGTCACATTCCTCAGCACATCTACATCTCACCTACATCATTCCAAACATACCATTTGTTTGTTTGCACGTTTGTACGTCTTCTCCTCCAGAAGTAATCCCCTACGAAAGTGAGAGATGAAAGATTGATAGAGCAAAACGAAACAGGCAAGACGACACAGGCACCAGTCGCTCGTCTGCAGGCAAACACCAGATGCTCGTCCACAGCCCTGCACCAGTCACTCGTCCGCAGACATGCATCAGACGCTCGTCCGCAGCCCTGTTCGTCAACAGCTTCCCGAAACTGTTCACTGACAATTTCTCGAAATTGTTCGCCGACACTTTCTCGAAATTGTTCGTTAACAGTTTCCCGAAATTGTTCGTCGACAGTTTCCCGAAATTGTTCGGTAGTTCCTCG